>PISX010035459.1:0-12887 GCA_004024625.1 Mellivora capensis
CCAGGCGTCCTGAAATCTGACTTTTGTTTTCTTCTCTCTCTAAAACATTTGTGGAACAGCTGAGTCAGCTTTGAAGGAGGCAGCTGAGAAGGAAGTGGAGCTTCTAAGTCAGAAATACAAGGAGCAACAGCAAAAACTGGAGGCTCAAGAGAGAAGCTTCAAGGAAAATATAGAGCAACTGAGAGATAAGTTGGAGAGAGAAAGAGAAAGCCTTCAGATGGAGCAGGAAAAAATGTTGAATCACAAGCTGAAGGTATGTCTGCACAGAGCCTGGGAAGTGCCCAATGGACAATGCTATGGTTCCTCAGGAGAAGGGCCAAAACTAATAAAAATTATGATCCCAAGGAGAACCATAAAGACATGATTCATTGAAACCTCAGATCCGTCTGGACCCTGCTGAGGCCCTTAAACCCACAAACTCCAGTGCCTTATGTAGCATGAGAATTTGTCGTGTGCAATAACATCCCTGAGGCTGCTGGGCTGCTCTTTTTGGTGATTGTTAGGGTGATCTCATTGGGTCCCAGTTAAATAGGGCCTTAGTCTACTAGTCCTTAGGATTGTTGATTGAACCATCAAACAGACTAGTAAGAACTCCATCTTGTCTTAAAAGTATCAGATTAGACTTGAAATACAGGATTCTAAAAGCTCTAAAATGTATTGCATTTGTTTTCAGGTATGTGTGAGTTATCCTACAAAGCACAGAGGAAAATTAATTCTTCAGCTCAACCTGGTACTTGATAAGCAGCAACCTAGAGGGGGGCAGCAGTTTCCATTATCTGTTAGACATGTGTGTTCATGCTGCCTTGGTGGGACTGAGAAATAATTAGAATTAATCCTACATCACTCTGAAGGGCATCCTCAGTGCTGGAACTCCTCTTAAGAGGATAGTTCTCAGGTCTGACCTAGCCTGACCCCACTCCCCTCGTAATGAGGTGGTGTTGAGGGACTCCTGGGAAGGTGGAAACCATGGATACTCCCACTCTCCAGGACAGACCCATCGAAGAGCCCCCTCAGGTGACAAAACAGTAGACACAGTGCTTCAGAGTTGAAACTGTTGAACTCAAAACCCTTACTTTTGGTAATAGAGGATTTTCAAAAGTGGACTCCTCTTTTATAGATCCAAGAAGAACTTCTTAATGAAGGATTTCTACAGAAATCTGAGGACTTGCATACAGAGATACAGCTACTAAAAAAAGAGATGGCAGCGGATAATGAAGATAAATATTCATTGGATCTATGGGTCTTTGATTTGATTGGTAAGGTATTAGGTGAAGAAATACCAGATCCTAGTGAGTTACCTGGTGTGGGGATGAAGATTGTGGGCTCAAAATGACATAGGCCCAGAATTCCTTGAGGAGTTTCTGTGATGCTCTGACTTACTTTGGAAGCATGTATCATATTAGTTTCTTTAATGTAAGTTTAAAAATAAACTGTGATTATCAATGATTACTAAGGTGTGACATATAAAAGTCAGACTTAATTTTGATCAAATTAAGGAAATAATAAACAAGATTACAAAAGGGTAGTGTAAGAAAAGGCCAGATTTGCAGTTACAGCTAAACAAAATACTGCAAAATAAAATCATCAGACCTGATTGTTGCTTTCTTCTCTCTAAGGTCCTAAGCAGGCTAAGGAGAAGGCAGCTGGGAAGAAACTGGAGCTGCTAAGACAGAAATACAAGGGGCAACAGCAAAAACTGGAGATTCAAGAGAGAAGCTTCAAGGAAAACTTAGCCCATCTGAGAGAGAAGTTGGAAAGAGAGAGTGAAAACTTTCAGGGGGAGCAGGAAAAAACGTTGAAGCATAAGCTAACGGTAAATCTGCACAGGGCCTGGGCAGTGCCCAATGGACAATGCTATGGTTCCTCAGGAGAAGGACCAAAACTAATAATAACCATGACTCCATGGGGAATCATAAAGACATATGATTCACTTAATGCCTCAGATCCATCTGGATCCTGCTGAGGTCCTTAAATCCACAAGACTCTAACCCTTTCTATAGTGTTAGTCTTTGAGGTGAACAAATGGCACCCCCAGATTGCTAGGCTGCTGTTTGTAGTGACTATAGTATGCTTTCATAATGCCTGGAGTGAGTAGGACGTTAGTCCTATAATCCTTAGGATACTTGTACAACCATCTAGTTGTATCTAGATATATCGATATATCTAGATATGTCTAAAATCTATCCTCTGGGTGTTGTGTATCAAATTATGCTTGATGGGAAATACAAACTCCAGAAAGCCCTATAACTTGCTGCATTTGTTTCCAGATCTGTGTGAATTACTCTGTAAACTATAAGGAAACGGTATTCCTTATTTCAACATGCAACTTGATAGCCTGTTTTCTACACATTGTTAGCAATTCCCATTTTTGTAGATGGCAGCCATACTGCCTGAAGTAGAACTGAGAATTAGTTAGAATCAAACCTACATTCTCTCCCAAAAGGCATCATTAGAACTGGAACACATTTCTGTCACGTTCTTAGTCTTGACTTAGCCCCAAAATCTCCCCACCCTCAGCAAGATGATCCTGAGCAAATCATAGGAAGTTATAAGCCACAGATAGTCTTACCATAAGGGTCAGAACAGGGAAATACTGAAAACTTCCATAAAAAAGCACTATGACAAGTAGATGGATATGCTTAGCTTAGCTACCAGTGTTAAATATAAAACCCAACGATAACTAGGAATTTTCAAAAGTGAACTCTCCTTTTTATAAGTCTAAGATAAAATGTTTATTAAAGGATTTAAAATTCTCAGATTACAAACAAAATAGACTCAGAATTCTTGTTAGGAAATTATAAAATGAGGCTTCTTTTGTTATGCTGTGACTCAATTTTGAGATATATGTGTCATGTTAGTTTCATTTAACTAAAGTTTAAAAAGTGATTACCTAAATATAGGAAGATCTTACACAGAAAAGACAAACTTACTATTGATTAAATTAAATCGAAGAAGTGAGAGAAGCAGTTTAAAAGATGCAGTGAGAAAAAAGACCAAATTTGCAGTAACATCAAAATGATATGATACTGCAGAATAAAATTATCATGAAGTATGTAAAATTTATATGAAGAAAAACTTTAAGTGCTATATAAGACATAAACATTGACAGAAATTAAAATGTCAATGTTATTTAACTTAATATGTACATTTAATTTGATCCAAAACATACATCAAACATAATTTTTCAGAAAGTAGAAAAATTAATTCTAAAGTTTTTATGGAAAGCCACAAACAAAAATATCCAATGCAATCCTGAAAAAGAGACAAATGAAAGGGAACTAGCTTTAAATACCCCAACAATTAGCACTGTGGTACTAACATCTGAATATTGTAACAATCACAAAACAGACTTGAAAAATCAGTGCAAAGTCATGAGAAAATTCAACAGATGATAATTTAGGTGTATTCTTTGGTGAAGGAACATGGAATATTCAGCAAATAGTGTTTGAACTATAGGTAGCCAACTAAAAAAGAAAAGTTAAGGTCTCATTACAAGTAAATTTCCAATGGCTCAAAACTATACCGTAAAATTAAATAATAGGGAGCAGTTAAAAAAATATTGGAGTACGTAGAACTTTTCTAAGTATGACATGATGGAAATAAAATATATTTTGCTTTTTCTCTTTGAGTGTAGTTGACACACAATGTTACATTTCAGTTTCTGTTATACAATATCATGATTTCTCAAGGTTTTTTTTTTTGAAGATTTTATTTATTTATTTGAAAGCGAGAGAGAGCACAAGAAGGGGAGGGTCAGAGGGAGAAGCATACTCCCAGCTAAGCAGAGAGTCCGATGCAGGGCTCAATCCCAGGACTCCAGGATCATGACCTGATCTGAAGGCAATTGCTTAACCAACTGAGCCACCCAGGCATCCATGATTTTTCAAGTTTATACACTGTGCTATACTCACCACCAAGACTAGCAAGCATCTGTCACCATACATTGCTATTAAAATATCATGGACTATATTCCCTATGCTGTGCCTTTAATTCCCTTGACTTATTCATTCCATAACTGGAAGCTTATATCTCCCACTCTTCACCCATTTTGTCCAATCCCCACCCTCTTCACTCTGGTAACTGTCAGTTTGTTTTCTGTATTTTACAGGTCTGGTTCTGCTTTTTGTTTTGTTTATTCATCTGTTTTTTTAGATTTTACTTAGGAGTGAAATAAAATCAAAACCTCCTTGAGATATTACCTCACACCTGTCAGAATGACTAGAATCAAAAAGACAAGAAATAACAAGTGTTAGCAAGGATGTAGAGAAAAAAGAACTCTCATACACTGTTGGTGGGAATGTAAATTGCTACAACCATTATGGAAACAAAATGGAAGTTCCTTAAAAAATTAAGAATAGAAACACCATATAATCCAATAATTCCACTTCAGAGTATTTACCCAAAGAAAACAAAAACACTAATTCAAAAAGATATATGCCCTGCTATGTTTCTTGCAGCATTATTTACAATAGTAAAGATGTGGAAGCAATCTAAGTGTCCATTGATAGATGAATGGTAAGGAAGTTGTGGTATACATATACAATGGCATATTACACAGCCATTAGAAAGGATGAAATAGCACCATTTGAGACAACCTGGATGGACCTAGACGGTATTATGCTAAGAGAAATAAGTCAGACTGAAATAAAACAAAATACGGATAAATTTGACTATCAGCTATCTAAGAAAAAAATGTTCTTCATAGAAAACCATAAGCAGGGACGCCTGGGTGGCTCAGTTGGTTAAGCGGCTGCCTTTGGCTCAGGTCATGATCCCAGCATCCTGGGATCGAGTCCCACATCGGGCTCCTTGCTCAGCGGGGAGCTTGCTTCTCCCTCTGCCTCTGGCTGCCTGTGCTCCCTCTCTGACAAATAAATAAATAAAACCCTTAAAAAAAGAAAACCATAAGCTTATATGTTGGCTAATTGGATTTAAATAAAACAAAAAGTAAAAAAGAAAAACATGAGCAAAGTAAGAACACAAATGGCAAAATGAGGAATACATTTTAATATATATCAGAAAAAAATGATATAGTTTCTTTAAGCCATTTTCTTTTTCTCACAGCTTCTTTAAAGTAGTGAGGGAAAAAAACAGTCATTTCCCGAAAATGGACAAATATGTTAGAAGAAATGAAATATATTCAACTTTGCTAATAATAAGAGATGTGTAAAATAAAGTTATGAGGCTCCTGTTTCATCTCTAAGATTAGCAAAGAAAAACACCTTTGGTCCAAGGTTGCCAAGGATTTGGAGAAATAGAAAATCTCCCATATTTTCTAGTTGGTGGAAATTGAAACAATTATATATCAAGGTATTAAATACACATACCTTTCATCCAGCAAGTTCAAATTTAGGAATTTAACTTATAGATTTAATTGTCCATATGCCAAATGTCATACATACTAGGGTATATGTTGTAGCACTTGTGTATGGCAAAAAAATCAGAAAAAAATACCTCTCTGTCGGGTATTGGTAATAGAAATCGTGGGGCATTTGTACAAAAGAATATTCTAGAGTCACTACAATGTAAGGGAAAACTCTATTTGTACTAATATGAGAAAATCTCCAGATTTAGCATAAAGTGAAAAAACAAAGATGCAGACAGTATACATAGTTGCTACAAGTAAATTTAAATATAATGAATAGATACATCTATTTTATCTGTCTCACGAAGAATATAGAATGAACTAGTAACTATGGTCACAACTGAGGACGGACCTGGGTAGCTGACATGAGGCTTGAGAGATGGCCAACTTTACATCATATATCCTCTTCCATGCCTCTTCCATTTTATAGAGTATATATTTTTAGATATTTAAAAATGAAGATGAAATTACCAAATTTAAAACTAAAATAATAATATGTAGAAAGGGAACAATTAATGACAGGATGGAAGCATTTATGCTCCTTGAAATAACATACCTCAGTGCAATAGGAAGTGTCTGCTGATTACAACAGGGAACTGGAAACCATAAGATACGCATCCTAATCTTGTTTTAATTATGATCTTTCAGTATTCCAGTTTCTAATTTCTTTCCTTTTTTTTTTTACTGAGGTGTAGTTGACATATGACATTATATTAGTTTTGGGTTTACAACATAATGACTCAACTTTTGTATACACTGGGAAATGATAACCACAAGTCTAGTTACCATGCATCACCATGCAAATTTATAATTCTTTTCCTTGTGATGAAAACTTAAGATTACTCTCTTGGTAACTTTGAAATATGTATTACAATACTATTAAGGGCCATTTGTATGTCTTCTTTGGAGAAGTGTCTGTTCATGTCTTCTGCCCATTTCTTAACTGGGTTGTTTGTTTTTTGGGTGTTGAGTTTGGTAAGTTCTTTATAGAGCTTGGATACCAGCCATTTATCTATTATGTCGTTTGCAAATATCTTTCTCCCATTCCATAGGTT
Source organism: Mellivora capensis (assembly GCA_004024625.1). NCBI lineage: Eukaryota > Metazoa > Chordata > Mammalia > Carnivora > Mustelidae > Mellivora > Mellivora capensis. Next base: position 6,421 of record PISX010035459.1, read on the forward strand.
GGCTTTTAGTTTTGTTGACTGTTTCCTTTGCTGTGAAAAATCTTTTTAGCTTGATGAAGTCCCAGTAGTTCATTTTTGCTTTTGTTTGCCTTGCCTTTAGAGTCATGTCTTGCAAGAAGTTGCTGCGGCGGAGGTCAAAGAGATGACTGCCTGTGTTCTCCTCTAGGAGTTTGATGGATTCCTGCCTCACATTTAGGTGTTTCATCCATTTTGAGTTTATCTGTGTGTGATCCAAGAGAATGGTTCAGTTTCATTCTTCTGCAATATGACTGTCCAATTTTCCCAACACCATTTATTGAAGAGACTGTTTCTCTCCCATTGGATATTCTTTCCTGCTTTGTCAAAGATAGGTTGAACATAGAGTTGAGGGTACATTTCTGAGTTCTCTATTTTGTTCCATTGATCCACGTGTCTGTTTTTGTGCCAGTACCATACTGTCTTGATGATTACAGCTTTGTAATACAGCTCGAAGTCCAGAACGGTGATGCCTCAAGCTTTGATTTTCTTTTTCAAAATTCCTTTGGCTATTCAGGGCCTTTTCTGGTTCCATACAAATTTTAGGATTGTTCGTTCCAGCTCTGTGAAAAATGTTGATGGTATTTTGATAGGGATTGCACTGAATGTGCAGATTGCTCTGGACATTTTAACAGACATTTACATAGCATAGACATTTTAACAGTTTTTATTAATAAACATGAAAAATGTTCCACATCACTTGCCATCAGGGAAATATAAATCAAAACCACAATGAGATACCACCTTACACCAGCTAGAATGGCCAAAATTAACAGGACAGGGAACAACAAATATTGGTGAGGATGTGGAGATAAAAGGGGACCCTCTTACAAATGTTTGTGGGAATGCAAGCTGTTACAGCCGCTCTGGAAAACAGTATGGAGTTTCCTCAAGAAGTTAAAAATAGAGCTACCCTATGACCCAGGAACTGTGCTACTGAGTACCCCAAAGATACAGATATAGTGAAAAGAAGGGGCACATGCACCCCGATGTTCATAGCAGCAGTGTCCACAATAGCTATACTGTGGAAGGAGCCAAGATGTCCTCCAGCAGATGAATGGATAAAGAAGATGTGGTTCATATATACAATGGAATGCTATTCAGCCATCAGAAAGGATAAATACCCACTTTTTACATCAACATGGATGGAAATAGAATTATGCTAAGTGAAATAAATTAGAGAAAGACAATTATATGGTTTTAGTCATATGTGGAATATAAGGAACAGCACAGATGATCATAGGGGAAGGGAGGGAAAACTAAATGGGAGGAAATCAGAGACAAGCCATGAGAAACTCTTGATCCTGGGAAACAAACAGGGTTGTGGAAAGGGAGGTGGATGGGGAAAGGGGTTGCTGGGTGATGAGTATTAAGGAAGGCACATGATGTGATGAACACTGGATGTTACTAATGAATCATTGCAACTAATGAATCATTGAACACTTTATCAAAAACTAATGATGGGGGGGGGGGGCGCCTGGGTGGCTCAGTAGGTTAAAGCCTCTGCCTTTGGCTCAGGTCATGATCCCAGGGTCCTTGGCCTCCACATTTCCCTCTCTCAGAGGAACCTAAGGAAGGACCCAATCATGGGTCCAGGCTGGTCTCGGCAACAAGGTCCAGTGGCTGGTATTGCTGTCTGAGTACCATGAGCTGAACTGTATTGACTATCTTTGACAAAAGTAACAGCGCAGTCTTAGCTTTAGGGGATTGTCCTTGTTGGGTTGACTCTTCCATTCTGGGATGAAGTCCTTGAGAATGGCGTGTGGGTCAGCTGGCCAGACGTGGGTGTAGTAGACCCAGGGAGTAATCCCGTCGACCTTGAGAGCAGTGGGAGTGGTCAGGATCACAATGTAGGGTCCCTTCCAGCGAGGCTCCAAGTTTTCCACTTGGGGGCAGTGCATCCAAACCAAGTCCCTGGGTTGGTAAGGATGTGGTTCCAGCTCCGTCTCAGTGTGGGCAGTTAGGATCTCTGCATGGGCTAGACAGACTGTAATGCCTGCAGTGACTGGAGTACAGACTGATCAGTCATTGTTAAGGAGGAGGGCCTGATACCCCGTCACTCCGGCGTTGGTCATCCACCGGTCTGGTGGAGTCCGGAGAAGGCCCTCAATAGTATGAGTGGTGATCAAGAGGAGATTTTGACCCGAAGTCAATTAACTTGCATCCTTGACCAGGAAGGCTGTGGCAGCAATTATGCGGAGGCAAGGGGGAGCCCCGCTGCTACTGGATCTAGTTTCTTGCTAAGATAGGCTACTGGCCTTTGCCAAGGCCCCAGAGTCTGAGTCACAACTCCAACTCCTCTGGCCACCCCTGCCTCTCTATCCACATACAAGTGGAAGGGCTTGGTAACATCTGGGATGGCCAATGCTGGGGCACCCAGTAAGGCTGTTTGTAATTCCCGAAATGCTCCTTATATCTGGGGCTGACTGACTGGCAAACGCAAGATCGTCTAAACGAGCTATCATGCAACTTCTCTAAAGTTTACCCTCAAACTGTCTAGTTTAGGCAAACAAACATTTAAAAGCAATCAAATTTAGAATTTAACATCCATAAAGGTGTGTCATTAAATCAATTTTTCTCTCTAGAACCACCCTCATAGCCAAATCAGGACTAATTCGTTTGAAAAGCAAGTCCAGTTTTAACAAACTTGGCCTAGTTATTTACATAAGCTCAGCAAGAACAGTGAGTGTGATCATATAGATCTTTTAGAATCTGCTTTGTTGGAACTTCTTATAAGGAATCTCTAGGTTGAACTTTTTAGTAGCCTCTCCGGGCCAGAAGCCAAGCCACGAACTTGCCATCAGACATGCCTGCAATACCTGTCAATTTGGGCGAATTCCTCTTCCTGAGGTTCCCAAAGTATCCTACCAGGAAGTGACATTCTTTACTCATCTGGTGAGGCTACTGGGAACTCTGTAAGCAAGGTATCAGGCCAACAGTTCCAAAGGGCTTTACGGCTCGAGGTTTTATAAAGTCAACCCTAGTTCCTTTAAGCTCTCTGGTCATATCTGAGTCTTTTCAAATATGACATTCCAGTCAAAGCCTTGGTAAAATAACCAGTGTTTCCAAAGGTGTCCTGTTACAAGAAGAACAGATTCTTATTGAACTTATGCAAATGACTAATTGCCATGGAAGAAAGAATACTTACTGAGACCTTTTGGTTTCAGAGGGTTCAGATAGAGAGAAAAGTTGAATGCCTTGATTCGTTTACAAATAAATACTTTTACATCTCTGTAGGTTACAGATAACTTAAGAAAAAGTTTCCTTAGCCTGGAAGGGCAAACATTACAGAACCAGTCATGTTTAAGACAAAACATACAACATTACAATTTTTTAGTTCATTTAGACCCATGTTGCTAATTCTGGTTTAAGTCCAAATGCAGCTTTTACTTCTGGAAATTCTTACCCATTTCAGTTCCCAGGATTTTAACATATCAAAGACCTGTATTTGTCCTGCAAGTCTTCCCATATGAATTTCCTTTAAGGCGGAAGTCATCTTACAAGAGAATTAAAACTATTACAAATGACAAAAACTCAGAATAGATATGGCTAAATATCAAGTGATGACCCTTATCAAAAAACATTAAAACTTTAGGAAATGTATAGAACCTCTAGAGTAGTTAACAGCATTTACCCAAATGTAACCCAAGGTTTATCATAGGTTTAGCAGTACTCCCTGAGTAACTTAGCATATCAAGGAAAAGCCTTAGGAGTCAAAGAGATCTCATTTACAATTTTGGGCAGGCAAAGAGAAAACCATTTACATTTTTTTAACAGCAGATCAATTAATCTAAGAAAACTTTGTCCTTTTGAACGGAGAGAACTTCAGTTGTTGTTTTTTTTATATATTTTATCCATTTATTTTGACAGAGAGATCACAAGTAGGCAGAGAGGCAGGCAGAGAGAGAGAGGGGGAAAGCAGGCTCCCCTACGAGCAGAGAGCCCGACGCAGGGCTCGATCCCAGGACCCTGAGATCATGACCTGAGCCGAAGGCAGAGGCTTTAACCCACTGAGCCACCCAGGCGCCTCAGAATTTTGTACTTTTAGAAATACCTTAACCTCTACTGAAGATTAAATATAAACCAATTGTGAACTGTTACAAAAGAATTCTTTAGATGGCAAATTTATCAATCAGTTAAGCACAAAACATGTTTACCAACAGATTTAAATATTCTTATTTTCTTTGCTGTAAGAAGTCAAAAGCACAAACCTACGTTCAATACTCAATGCTTTAGCACTTTATCCTATCTAGAAAAGACCTAGATGTCCAACAAATTTAATTCCATTTTTCACCCAAGCAAAACTTTAAACTTTCAGGTTACCAATGACCTTGAAAGCTATCTCAGCAATTACCCATTAAAACTTTGAGACAATTAACCATCAGTTTAGTCAACTCTTTGCTAACAGATTTTAATAAATAACACGAGCTTATTTGACCTTCAGTAAACTTAAGTTTCATGTTTACTGCTAATAGCTTAAAAGACATGTACATCTTAATTAAATCAACAAACTTAACTTAGTTCAAATACTGATTTACATTCCACCTGGGCCCACTCCACTTTGAATGTTTACCTGAGACATGGGTGGGAAGATCTGGAGGGGGGGGGGGTGTTAGGTCCAGGGGCTGCTCTTCTTGCTCCTTGACAGTGAAGAGGAGGAGCCATGGTGCAGGAAGCACCGAGGATGGTCTGGAGGCCAGTCATGCAGGCCCCAAGCACGTTGGTGCAGAAACAGAAGGGGGAGACAGAAGAACAAAGTGCTGCTAGAAGGCAGAAAAAGGATTCCCAGTTCTAGAGCTCATCAGCTCCAACAGAGGAGCAGACGCCACACTTTCCCACACAGGGGAGGGGCTAGGCAGTCCATGTCGAGCCAGAGAAACAGGGAATTTCCCTGAAATAAAGGTAGTTTCAGCAGCTTCTTGGGAATTTTCCTTAAGGTCTCTGTCTCGAGTTAGACCTACCACAGTTGGCTCCAGTTATAGCTGAAATGCCATAGAGAAATCTGCCCTCATTAAAAGACCACCAGAGACGTGAGTCAAAGCCAATCGGCAGGGGCCATTTATTACAGGTTCGAACCTGGACCTCTGCGCACTCGTTGCTGGTATCGCCGAGAGGTCCAGGGCTGGGTAGGTGCAGGGTTTTTATAGACTGGTATAAACAGGTTCTGGGTGGGGCGGAGCCGATTGGTTGACATTTTGAACATTTGAAAAAGGCATACTTGGAGTTAGCTGATTGGTTTAGGGGACCGCGCGCGAAAAAGCAAGCGTTCGTACAGAAGCGAAACTAGCTGGTTAAATCCTCGATTCCCCAGATAAAATACATTTCCAGTCAGGGGGGGTTCTTTTGGTCTCTCAGTCCCCCCTTTTCTCAAGTACCAGAGGAGCCAATCTTGGGTCCTTAGTGGTCATCGGTGTAATTGTCATTGTTGCTGTTGCTCAGGTCTAGGGGCTGATACTGCTGTCTTAAGAGCATGATTTGTACTGTCTGAAGGCGTTGATTAACAAAAGCCACCAGACGATTTAAGATACATGGGCCAAAGGTCAGTAAGAGGAGCAGGATACAGATGGGTCTGCGGTCAACCGTCCATTCGCCGTTCTGGTTGGGGTTTCTGACGAGGTCTGACAGCGGGTCGACTGCCTTTACGTGGGTGTGGTGTATCCAGGTCGCTATGCTGTCCACTTTGACGGCCGTGGGAGTAGTCAGGATAACCTGGTAGGGTCCTTTCCAGCGAGGCTCAAGAGTCTTGATTCGGTGTCGTTTGACGAGGACCCAATCCCCTGGGCGGAGCTGGTGAGGTGTAGGTGGTGGTCCTGTTTCATATAAGTCCCTTAGTCTCAGCCAAATCTGTTTATGGACCCGTTGCAGGGCTTGGAGGGAGAATAAAAGAGAATTATCATGATCTGACTTGATAAGGTCAGTTTTGAGTTTGGGTATGATGGGAGGAGGCCTACCATACATGATCTCATAGGTTGTGAACCCCAGCTTGTATAGGGTGTTGCGTACTCAATACAGAGCATAGGGGAGTAGAGCCACCCAATTAGCGCCAGTCTCCATGGTCAATTTAGTAAGGGTCTCTTTTAAGGTTCTATTCATCCTTTCTACCTGTCCTGAGCTCTGGGGTCTATATGCACAATGTAATTTCCAATTAACCCCAAGTACAGAAGCCAGGCCCTGACTTACCTTAGAGACAAAGGCTGGCCCATTATCTGATCCTATCATAACAGGAAAGCCATACCTGGGCAGGATATCTTCAAGTAGTTTCTTTGCTACTACTTGTGCGGTTTCGTGCTTGGTTGGGAAAGCCTCAGTCCAACCTGAAAAGGTATCTACAAACACCAGTAAGTACTTATAGCCATACTTTCCAGGCTTTACCTCTGTAAAGTCTACCTCCCAGTAGGCTCCCGGCAGGGTTCCCCTTTCACGGGATCCGGTCATGGTGGGATGTGGGCAAG
>PISX010035460.1:0-12896 GCA_004024625.1 Mellivora capensis
AAAACCACATTGAGATACCACCTCACACCAGTTAGAATGGCCAAAATTAGCAAGACAGGAAACAACGTGTGTTGGAGAGGATGTGGAGAAAGGGGAACCCTCTTACACTGTTGGTGGGAATGCAAGTTGGTGCAGCCACTCTGGAGAACAGTGTGGAGATTCCTCAAGAAGTTAAAAATAGAGCTTCCCTATGACCCTGTAATTGCGCTACTGGGTATTTACCCCAAAATACAGATGTGGTAAAAAGAAGGGCCATCTGTACCCCAATGTTTATAGCAGCAATGGCCACGGTCGCCAAACTGTGGAAAGAACCAAGATGCCCTTCAACAGATGAATGGATAAGGAAGATGTGGTCCATATACACTATGGAGTATTATGCCTCCATCAGGAAGGATGAATACCAGACTTTTGTAGCAACATGGACAGGACTGGAAGAGATTATGCTGAGTGACATAAGTCAAGCAGAGAGAGTCAATTATCATATGGTTTCACTTATTTGCAGAGCATAACAAATAACACGGAGGACATGGGGAGATGGAGAGGAGAAGGGAGTTGAGGGAAATTGGGGGGGAGATGAACCATGATAGACTATGGACTCTGAAAAACAACCTGAAGGGTTTTGAAGGGGTGGGGGGTGGGAGGTTGGGGGAGCCAGGTGGTGGGTATTATGGAGGGCATGCATTGCATGGAGCACTGGGTATGGTGTAAAAACTATGAATTCTGTTATGCTGAAAAGAAATTTAAAAAAAAAGATATATGCACCCCTAAGTTTATTGCAGGATTATTTACAATAGGTAAGATATGGAAGGAACCTAAGTGTCCATCTATAGAGGAATGGATAAAGATTGGTATATAAACACAATGGAATATTACTCGGCCATAAAAAAGAATGAGGTCTTGCCATCTGTAACAACATGGATGAAACTTAAGGGTATAATGCTAAGTGAAATAAAGTCAGACTGAGAAAACAAATACCACGTGATTTCACTTACGTGTGGAATCTGGAAAACAAAATAGGCAAATAAAACAAAATAAAGCCCAGAGATTGGAGGTTACCAGAGGAGAGGGTGTTTGGGGGAGTGAAAAATGGATGGAGGGTATCAAGAGGTACAAACTTCCAGTTATAAAATAAGTAATGGGGTCATAACATCAGGCATAGGGAATATAGTCAATTACATTGCATTAACTTTGTAAGGTGACAGATGGTAACTAGACTTATGGTGGTCACCATTTTGCAATGTACACAAATGTCAAGTCACTATGTTGTACACCTGAAACTAATATAATAATGTATGCCAATTATGCTTCAATTAAAAAAGAGAGAGAAAGAAGACTTCCACACGGAAAAAAAAAAGAGTACACATGAAAGCACTGAAGGAGGAGGGAGCTTGGTGTAGGAGGAACTAACAAGAGGGCTATATGGCACAAGGGTAGCTTGATCCCAGTGGCAAATGCCATGGGAGATCTCAGTGGGCTTTGCTTAGAGGCCATGGTGATGAGTAAGCATTTCATCCTAAGAGCAGTGAGAAGAGCCTACAGGGATTTAAACAGAAGGTTCTCCTTACATTTGAAAAAACTTACTATGGCTCTTCATGGAACATGGCTGAGTGAAAAACCAGAATTGAATCAGGAAGACTATGTCAGAGGCTGCTCTAGAAGTTCCAGGGAGTGATGCTAATAGTTTGGGCCAGAGAGGTATCACAGAAGATGGAGAGAAGGGCATGGATTCAAGATCTACTTGGAGGTAGAACAGATTCACACTTGGTGATGGATTCAACGTGGGAAGTGGGCAAACGTGTCACTGAGGGAGGAAAAAATAACAAGGATGACCCAAGGTTTCTGGTTTGACATCTGAATGTCAAACCAGATATAGGGAGCAGTGAAAAAAAGCAGCATTAGGGGAAGAGATACAGAATTTGGTTTGGGATATGTTAAGTTTGAGGTGAGTGTGAGTCATAGAAATGGAGGAGTAGGAGGTTAGCTACATAAGCCTGGGACTGAGAGAGTTCCTGGTTGGAAATAGAAATTTGGGGCTCATTGGGATATGAAATGCATGCTGGAGCTGGCTTATACCAGCTTGGGAGAGCGGATGGTTAATTTTTCATGAATTCTGTGAGCTCGTTATTAAATACAGCCATTATTTTTCTTTTCTTTTTTTAAAATGGTATAATTTAATAAGGTTTGACACGGATACACCCATGAAACCAACACCACAATCAAGATAATGAACATCAGTCACCCATTGTTTCCTTGTGCCATTTTGTAATCTTTCCTTCCCACCCCATGCCAGTCCCCTAACCCCAAATACTAATTTGTTTGCTGTCACCATAGATTAGCTTGTAACTTCTAGAATTTTATAAACAGTATACATAAAGTATGTACTCTTTTTAGGTCTGGCTTCTTTCACTCAGCATAATTATTGTTAGATTCATCTGTGGTTTGAGTTCATTCCTTTTTGTTGCTGAGTACTATTCCACTGTGTGCATAAACCAACATCTCTTTATTCACAAGTTGATGGAAGCCTGGATTGTCTGTAGTTTGGGGCTATCATAACGAAAACTGCTCTGAACATTTGTGCATGAGTCTTTGCATGAGTGTCCACTTTAATTCCTTTTGGGTAAATACCTAGGAATGGAACAGCTGAAAGGTGCTCAGTTAAATAAAGGAAGTGTAAATTAAGACCACAGTGAGATAACCAGGGCACCCATATTAGAATGGCTGAATTGAAAAGACCAACCTAGAACTATGGTCAAAGACATGGAAGCAATTGGAAGTCTCAGACACTACTGGTAGGAATGTGCCTATGCAACGGCTTGTGAAAAACAGCTTGACAATTTCTTACAAGTTAAATGTTTACAGCCATTATTAAAAAATAAAATTGTATAAACATGATTTAAATAAATAATGTTTTTAAAAAGATCTTGCTTAAGCTCTCACCCTCAAAGATTCTGATCCTATTGCCTGGGGTGGAGTCTGGGCACGGGTCCTTAAAAACCCCCAAGTGATTCTAAAATGCAACGCAGTTGAAGAACTGCCATGTAAAGTTCTTGAGTTCAGGAGGTGGCCCCGGATCTCCTTTCAGCAGCCAGAGCTCAGCCTCTCTGTCCTAAGGAGTCAACAGACCCAGGAATCCCAGAGGCCCTCTGAAGCCTGAATGGAGAGTTAGGCTGACAGGAGTAGACCAAGCAGAAGGGCTCAGTAGGGTCTGTTCTTCTCCAATCTGGCTGTCTAGACCCCCCCCCCACCCTCCAGTCTGCTCCTTCTCCCAGAACTGGGCTGGCATCTTGATCTTCCCAGCACAGATCTAATTCATGCTTCTAGTAAGAAGGGAATGAAAAGGAGACAGGGCCAGTGGGAGACCCCAGAACAGAGGAATTATGGAAAAGCATGATCGTTTAACCCATGGTGTTCTATCCAGGAAAAAAGTTTCACCAATCTCTGAGTATATATACCTGGGAACGGTCCCACTCCAGTCTCATTCCCCACATTCACTCACACACACAGATGCACATGCAAATTCACACCCAGCTGCCCGTCACCCAGCACCCTGGCCCATCTCTGGGAGAACAGAAGTACAAGAGGTGAAGTTGGGAACACAGGAAGACACCAGCCAGTTGTTCTATACCATGCCCAGTATTCAAAGGAGCATTTCTCGGACTCCAAAGACAGGGCAAGCTAGACCCTAGAGTGTAATCCAACTGCCTGAATAGTCCTGAGGCCATGTGACAGTTTTCTGGGAACAGGACCCATTGGGCATTATAGAGCTCAGAAGGGACCACTGGGCTTCCAGGTGAAAGTTGCAGCTGGCCACCATTCACAGCCAGGAGACCAATTCTAAAAGGTGGAGTGGCCACTCTGGGACTGGGTTCCTGCTTTAAGGCCATTAACTTGGTCTCAGACCCCCAAGCCAAGAGTCTTCAGGGTTGATTTGAAGAGCATGGTTGTAGAGCATATCCTCCCCCTTGACGTTAGTCCACATGGTGGGACAGCCACAGCCCAGGGTGCCCATCTGAGCTATACAAGGAGGCAGGCCTGGACTGGGCAACAGGACTTCTATCCTCGACACACACATGGGTGGCCTGGAACAAGTCACTTCACATCTCTGGGACTCCAATTTTGGAACTGCAAGACGAAGAGTTGGATTCGGGATCCCTAGGTGCCCTCCTGAGCTAAGCTTCGGTCAATCAGCATTCTTACATTTTTTCTTCTTCTACACAATATGCTGAGTTAGTTTGTCGGGGTTCTGGTACTTTGCTAACTCTTAAAGTGTCCCTGTATCTGGTAGCCAGGACCGGCAGCTGCTGCTCGCCAGCCACAAAGTCCCAGTGACATACAAAATTGAACAACGATAGCTCACGCGGCCATTTGGAGGGGCTGGTGTGGGCTGCCTCCTCAGGCATCTGCAGATCCGCTGGGGGCTCTCCAGGCTGCTTGGCCAGGGCCCCTGAGCTGGGGCAGCTCTGCCCCAAATGTCTCTCATCCTCCTCCTCTCATCAACCTGCAGGCCAGCCCAGGCATAATCTTTCCAGGGAGAGAGCAAGAGGGCAAGCAGACACAAGGCCTCTTGAGGTCCAGGCTGGGAACTACAGTCCCTTCTACCTTATCCTATTGGCCAAAGTAGGTCACATGACTGGTTCCGGATTCAAGAAAGAAGGAAATGAAGTCACGTGGCAAAGGGCATGGATAAAGAGAGGGGAAGACTAGGAGCCATTAACGCAATCTACCACAGTCTCTCTGGGACAAAAAGAAATACCACCCAAGTCAGGACAAGGGACCCGAAGGAGGTTTTAGTAGCATCAGCTGCTTTCTCCAAACATATAGGCCCTGCATCCCCCTGATGATGTAGTCTGAGAGAGAACGCTTGACTACAGAACCACCATCTTGCTCTGCTCCAAATCCCAGGGTCTCTAGGCCCCTGTGGGCTGAGTCCAGGGTGAGAAGCCCCTGTTCCTCGTGGACCAGCGGAGTAAGGCAGCAGGGTCTGCACTGGCTTGGACCCACTGAAGGCTCTCAGTACCCGATTCGACTGGAACAGAGGGCGATGGATTAGGATTGGGGGGGGGAGGGGGAAGAGCCAGAAAGGGAGGGTGGGCATCGTCTCCTGGGGAGCTGCAAAACTCACAGAGCACCTCGGTGGCTTGGCGTCAGCATCAGCAAACCCAGCTTCCGAGCCTGGTTCTGCTACCAACTAGCCAGAGGCCTCAGGTAACTCATCCAACCTCCCCAGTACCTGCTTCTGCATCTAGGAAGTGGGGCTGACAGTGCGCTCCTTAGAGACCCGAATTAGACCATTTCTATGAAACAGGCTTTGCCGAGGGCAGCTTAGTATCATCAGCAAGTTTGTGACGCCCACGCCCACCACTCCACGGGCTCCTGAGCACCCCTGCCCATCCTGCTCTCCGGTGGGGACGGCAGTTTCCATCCCCTCCCACTGCCGGTCCCGCTTCCTGTACAGCTCTCAGGCCTAGTGTGCTGTTTCCCGCCTCCGCTGAAGCCCTCCGCACCATTTTAAGCATCTGATTGCTGTGTTCCATCTCCCAGCTCTCTGGCTGTCCTCCCTGCAAGGCTGGGCCCCGGGCTGCAACACCCTTGGCTGGTTGAGATTCGCCATCAGCATCTCTTGGCTTGATTCTTCTGGTCTGTCCCAGCAGGATGGCCACACACGCCCACATTAAAGGTCAGCTCTTGGATGGTATTATGGCTGAGCAGCTGGAAAAAGCCTGAGAAGCTGATTTCCCTTTCTCCAGCTACTAAATCATTCTTTTATCCACTGACTCCCAAGTGAGACCCTGGGCCCTAAAAGGGGCTGTTCCCTGTCACCTCAGACAACAGTGTCTTTTAAAACCTCACCTGGATTCCTCTCCCTGAATGACTCCCTCCTCCCCTGAGATGACGAACCACCAAACCCATTCTGTTGGCCTTGCTGCACGTCCAGTGCTCACCCTTGGAGGCCTCGGGAAAAGCTGGGACTGTGGTGGGCAGTAGGGGGCCTCCCACATGGTACTCGCCCAGCCATATAAGCAGCACCTGGTGCTCACTAGCTCCGTAGGCCTTCCCAGACCTGCTGGAAGGGCCGGGGAGGGAGGATGGACTACAGTGAGTGTCTAGACAGGGGCCAGAGCGTGAGGAAGGAGCCCAGGGACCTGTCAGCCAGGCCAGCTAACTGACCTTATCTAAAGATGGCCACCGGTCACCAGCCGGTCTCTCAGATTCAGGCTAGCCTCTCATAACCAAACTCCGAGGTAGGGAGCAGAGGGTGACTGAGCCTTCTTTTACTCTAAGATCAACACATTGAATATTTCTGTCCTCTAGTTGATAAATATATATATTGAACCCCTGCCATGAGACAAGTAGGAGTAGAACTGGTGGCTAAAATGGACAGAGTCCCTACCCCCATAGAACTCACTTATGGGTGGGGACATGTAGGTGGCTCAGTCGGTTAAGCAGCTGCATTAGACTAAGGTCATGATCCCAGGGCCTGGGATCGAGTCCCAAATCAGGCTCCTTGCTCAGCAGGGAGCCTGCTTCTCCCTCTGTCTGCTGCTCCCCTGCTTGTGTGCTCTCTTTCTTCCTCTCTGACAAATAAATGAAATCTTTAAAAAACAAACAAACAAACAAACAAACAAAAAAACACAGCTCACTTGTGGGGAAGACAAAATATAAACAGCTAAACCAAGCAATAATTAAAGTTACTTCAGGCTGTGAAAAATTCTGTCCAGGAAATAAATACAGTCTGTGATAGAGTCTGGCAGAGCAAGGGCCTCTTTGTAGATGGGTGATCAAAATACCCTTGGAGGAAGTGATAGATAAGCAGAGACCTAAAGGATAAGGAACGAGAGGAGTAGCAGGCCAAGGGGCTGCACATGCAAAGGCCCTGAGGCAGGAAGCACTTGGAATGTCCTAGGAAGCACAAGAGCCATGTGACTATAGTAGAGCAAAAGAAGAGGAGGGCAGGAAGAGCTAGGGAACCAGGCAGGCCCAGCTCACTCAGGGTGAGAAGTCACAGAAGATTCTAGGTTTCTTTTAACTCATTGGAGGATTTCAAGCAATGGGCTGCCATCATTAATTTTCTTTTTAATTTAAATTCAGCGAGCTAACATATAGTACATCATTAGTTTCAGATGTAGAGTTCAACGTTTTGAAGAGATCTCTCCAGCGATGTGAGGAAAATACAAGCAAACTTGAAATCAGAGGAGTTCTGGGGTAGGCAGAGAGAAGGCTTTCTCATAAACAGGACCAGCTGAAAAGGGCCTTGCTAGAAATTTCTACTTTTTTGCAAGAAATTAAAAATAAAATGGAACCATCTATCTAAAATGGCTTATAATTGTTTTACCGTGGAACAACAGTCTAATTCTGGGTCGTACATGAGCTGTATCTCAGGCTGAGTTCTTCAGTTATATAAAGCAGAGAAGATATCTACCAGAAGAAGTTCTGCCTTTTTTAAATTGAGTAAGAGAGTAAATTGTTTTAAATTTGGAAATATTTTAGGCATTGTTATTCAACCAAACCAACAGCTATGTGTTTAAGAAGTTCAGCGTGAGACATGCCCTGTAGGAAATACAAAGTTTGGGGGTTTTTTTTTTCATGAAAGCAGCTCCCCACCTCTCCCCCACCCCCCGCCAAGGAGCTTACACAAATTTGGGGAGATAGGACAAAATGATGTAAAAAGTTAACAGTCTGGCACTTGAATCTCAATTCAGGACCAACAACAGAAAAAAATACCACAACGTTCTATATGGGAACTCACAAACTGGAATTTAAAGAAATGCCCAGTGCTGTTGGAAGTGGGGAGAAACCATGACTGATCACGCCTGGAAAGAAGAGCTTCATGGGCAGTGGCTCACGTGGGGACTTTGGAGCCCCCCCACCCCCAGGCCTAGGAAGGCACTCCTGGGTGAGGTAGGGCTGGACCAAAGCGCCAACAGTAGAAAGGACAGGGGTGTTTGGAGGTATCCTGGGCTCCAGTCTGGTCACTGCTTGTCACAAACACATCCGAAACACCTGCATATTCGCATCAGCAGTGTCAGACCTGGGTTTTGTGAAACCTGAAGCAATTTCTGTGCCCTCTGCAAGAAAAAGAATACAAAATAACTAATACAAAATCAGGTACAAAAGAACACATTTATTTTGAATAATAAATAATAACAAGTTATTGGAGACATTTTCCAGGACTTTTCCACCAAGATTTCTTTAAGCAGTTTACCAGAATGGTTACATCTCTCCACTTCAAATATTCTTCAGCTCTGAAATTATTGATGATACTCAGTCATTGGAACACCCTCTTCTCCATCCCAAGGGATGGATTACTGGGGAAAAGACTCTGGCCTCTGTCCCCTCTTCTACCAGTGCTCCTTGCAGAGGAGATCACCCTTCCCAACACTCTTCTATTCCCAGACCCTGCTGTCACCAAGGCATCCCTGACCACAGACACCCACCCAAGGCTATTGTCAAGGCTCTAGAATTAGCATCTGAAAACACAGCAGCCAACCATCCATCCACCACTACCATCATGTCAGCAGGCAAGGTGCAGGCCTCCACCCTTCACTGGCCCTTGCCAGCCCCTTTGTCCCAGGAAGGACCACTCTGAGCCCCAGACTCTCTTTCCTCTCCTCTAGCACTACCCACCTCTGAACAAAACTTAGGTTGGGAACAGGGTCTTCCCTGTGCATGACTTTTTTGTCCTGAATCTCAAACACTGTTAACAGACCTAGGGCAATATGGGAGAAAATATGGGAGAAAATAAAATTCAACCTCTTTCTTTGGAACCTCTCATGACAGCCAGAACAAAGCACTAATTAATAGATCAGTTAATACATCAACTGATTATTCCACCACCCAAATGAAATAATGAAAAGCAGAGCTTTTCTGGCAAAGAGGGCCCTTGTCCTCTGCCCCCTTGACCCATGCCTCTGAGCCCTGAGAGTCAGCAGTTTGACAATGGAGGGCTACACAGCCACCCCGCCCTCCCGCCGCACACACACTATCTTACAGCTGAGGACAGGAATAGTTTGCTCACAGTCTGCCAGCTAGGTAGAGCCTGCCCCCAGCAATAGGCCACTAGTGCTGAGAGGATCTGTCAGCTGACCCGGGCTCCCACATGTCAGCTGAAGCCCCTTCCTCCTCAGCAGGTCCCTGACCCCCATCCTCCCAGGGTCTCTCAAAGGAAAGGAGAAAGAAACAGCAGGACTCAGAAGCCATTCCTCAGCAGCTCTCCCAGAGAACAGGCTCCTTTACCCTATAAATGACTGTTTGGGGTTTTGGGGGGGGGTGGTCTACTTGGGATCTGAATCTGCTAAAAACCTGGAGCAGATCAGGATGAGGGAGGGAATATTCCGTGCCCCAGCTCACCTCGGGGAGAACAGGTCGAAGCCCGTGCAAGCCATTCCGGGAATCTGCCAAGCAGAACCCCTCTTGCAGAAGCTGTCAGAAACGCCACCAGGCACTGGAAGACATTCACTTCATATAAAACATTGTTCCCGGGGGAGGGGAAGGAAACCATGTCGAGAGACCAATTCAACCACATGTTGGCAGGAGCTGCGATGTCTGAAAACCACTGGTGGATGTCTGGAATTCTTAATACAAACTCCTGAAAGTCTGAAGCCATCTGGTTAACAGGTAAGAATTTAAAAGGATAAAAGGAGATAATACTTGGCTTTTGAGAAAAAGCATGAGGAAGCGTCATTGTGGTTAGAGGGTATCGGTCGGGACAGTGTATGATATGCCGCAGTGACAGACCAACCAAAATGAAATTTTGATAAGAAGAATCTTAATCCTAACGGTCTGATGGAACAAAGATTTATTTCTCGTTCACAGAAAGCCTGCCACACGTTAGGAGGCTCTTCTCCACCTTACAACTCTGTGCTATGGACATATGCCTCCAACATAAGGGAAAAGAGGCAGAAATGACTCCCATTCCTTCCACTTGTAATCCATTGGAAAGAACCAGGCACATGTCCCCAGTGTAACTCCGAGGAAGCCAGCATAGTTCGGGAGCACACGGGTATTCGATGACCACTAATTTTCTCAGCCACATTAAGCTCCCAGCTCTCTGCCCAAATGTCCAATCTTTCTCATAAAGGACTGAATGCCTCCCCAAATATTCTGTTCATCTTCCTTTCGGCCACAGCTGTTGTCAAACGTGAACTGAAACACATGTCCTGACAGGTACGTCAGCCCAGGTTTCACGAAAGCTCCGGCCAACAAGCTGTCGTGTGGCTTCTGCTTTCTTAAGTTCCCTTGTGGCAACAGCGCATCCAAAAAGCCTAGGAAACTGTGGCTCATGCTAGCTTGTCCACCCAACGAATGTATACGGACACTCACTGTGTGCTGGGCGTCATGCTCTGTGCTGAAGGAACAACAGTGACTCAAACAGCCAAGCTCCTGCTCTCAGAGAGCTTAAAGTCTAGTGGGAAACCATCAGATTCCTTCACAAATAGTGAACTACAAGTGAAAGTGAGTGCTATGCCCAAAGAGAAGAGGGAGCCATGGTAGAATATAAGAGGACCCAAGTGAAGATTTCTCTGAAGAAGTGAAAGGTAATCTGAGCTAAGAAGGAGTAGGGGAAAGGAGGCAAAGGGGTATGAGGTGAAGGGAAAAATGCTCCAAGAGGAAAACACAGCAGGTGCAAAGGCCCTGGGGAGGGAGGCAATGTGGAGTGTTTAAGGAGCTTTAAGGTGGCCAGTGTGGCTAAAGTTCAGAAGGCAGGAGTGTTGTCACTAGGTGCGACAACCCCAGGAGTTGCAATTTGTGTGGAAAACCATATGATTTTTTCTAAGATTTTATTTATTTATTTGACAGAGATCACAAGTAGGCAGAGAGGCAGGCAGAGAAGCAGGCAGAGAGAGAGAGAAGCACTGCTCCCTACGGAGTAGAGAGCCTGATGCAGGGCTCGATCCCAGGATGCTGGGATCATGACCCGAGCCAAAAGCAGAGGCTTAACCCACTGAGCCACCCAGGTGCCCTGGAAAACCATATGTTTTATTTTCATATGAGATTTGTGTTAAATTTGCTTAAGTACAAAGTGGTAGAGTTTGGCATTGGCTCTTTATTCAAAGATGGCAGGAAATGTCTGTGGATCCCTCTTGGTATTGGTACAAGATGCTTCACGTTCTGTTGGCCACCCCCCACCCCCACACTCCTACATGGCCTTCCCACCAAAGTTAAGTCCCAGACAAGCCCCAACAAGGCTTCCAAAGAAAGTGTGCTGGAAAAAGACACAAAGGGCAGGGAAAACAAGACTGAACCATCAAGAAGCCCTCCATACCACCAGCTGTCTCAGATGCTTCAAATCCCATAAACATCTCTTCAGGAGAAAAAAAATGTTGAAAGGAAAGAAATTAGGGTAGGCCATTTATCAGAGGAAGCCAAACAGAAGGGCCATTCCAATGGCCCAGAAGACAGTGAGGATCTAAATATAAATGAAGGGGGGACTGGGCTGGCTGAAGATGACCTGAACTTGAGAGTACCACCCCCCAGCCTAGGGTCTGCTACTGGGGACACCTCACTCTCTGAGTGGTCTCAGAGGTCCTGGGTCTCTCTGCCCCCTTCCAGACTTCAAGGTGTAACAGGCTCTGGCAAAGAGCCCCCTGACTACATTTCCAGTTTCCTCCCACTCTGCTGCCCCTCACTTTCCCAGCTCTGGCCACCTCAGACCTCTCCCAGTTCCCTCAGTTTCTTCACAGCTCTTCCTTGGCCCAAAATAACCCACCTTCCCCTCTTCCTCCATCTTCCTCTCAGCTCAGCCTTCTCTTCTCAAGAAACCTTCCCCGACCTTAGACTGGGGCAGGTCTCCCACTCCAGGACCCCTAGCTCTCTTCTTCACCCTATAACACAACAAGGACCCTTTACTCCTTTACTTCTTCCTTCTCAAACCGCAAACCTCCCTGCACCAAAGCAAAGGAGCTTCTACATGATCCAGCACTGTTTCCCCAGTGCCCAGTACAGTGTCTGACACATAGTAGGGGCTCAAGCACTATTTCCTGAATCCTACTATAGAGCTAGGATTTAGGTATTTCAAAGCCATGGGTTTGTGTCTGGTTTATTCACAGCTACTTCCCTAGGGCCTAGAACAAATATTTGCTGGATGGATGGATGGATGGATGGACAAATGAATGAATGAATGACCTTCTGAGACAGAAGAGGCAACTTAGATGCTTTCACTGTACAGGTGGAGAAACAGAGGCCCACAGAAACCAAAGACCTACCCACCGTTTCACAGCTCAAACAGTGGGCTGGGTTCCCAGTGCCAAGGAGCAAAGTCATCTGTAAAAAACTCTCTGCCCGTCCCCTTTTTTTTTTTAATTTTTTTAAAGATTTTATTTATTTATTTGATAGAGAGAGATGACAAGTAGGCAGAGAGAGTGAGAGGGAAACAGGCTCCCTGCCAAGCAGAGAGCCCGATGCGGGACTCGATCCCAGGACTCCGGGATCATGACCTGAGCCGAAGGCAGCGGCTTAAACCACTGAGCCACCCAGGCACCCTGCCCGTCCCCTTTTTATAGAGGAAAACACACGCAGGTATCGATCCTCTCCAGAAGCAGCTGTCCAAGGTACTTAGGTACAGATGAATGTATTTATTTGTTTATTCTCTACCCTGCTCTAAAAAGAACTGGAAGCAATATGCCCACTGCAGCTCCTGTCAATGCTGTATTTTCCAAACTCAAGAACAAAACATGAAGGAAAAACAACCTGTGTGGAGGGAGGGGCAACAACACCTCGCCCAGAACCAGTTTCCTTGGCCAGAGCAGAAAAGCTCCCGCAGAGAAGGCTGCCTCTGTAATCAAATTACCAAAATTAGTGACTAAGAGGAACAGAGCAGATGTGGAAGATTTCAATTTCGCTGAAGGAGTTGGCACAACGTCTCAAGGAACCGGGTTTGGAAAATTCTTGCGTAAGAA
>PISX010035461.1:0-12891 GCA_004024625.1 Mellivora capensis
GGATTGGGAGGGAGACAAACCATAAGTGACTCTTAATCTCACAAAACAAACTGAGGGTTGCTGGGGGGAGGGGGTCGGGAAAGGGGGGTGGAGTAATGGACATTGGGGAGGGTATGTGCTATGGTTAGTGCTGTGAAGTGTGTAAACCTGGTGATTCACAGACATGTACCCCTGGGGATAAAAATATGTTTATAAAAAAAAGTAGAAAAAAAATTCCTGTTTTCTCCACCTCCACAGATTTGGTCTGGAAAGCAAATGTAATAAAGGATGTTAGAGGCCGTGAGGTATAGTGAAAGGATCTCAGCTTTAGACCGAGACAGACCTGCTCTCAATCCTTATTCCTAGATTATTTTTCTATGGAGCATCTTGAATGAGAGTGTTAAAATGAAAATCTGATCTTAACATTTTGTCCACTAAAACTTTTAATTATCTTTTTGTTACCCTTAGAATATAATCAGTATTCCTCGGATGGTAGGGAAAGTCCTGTAGGAAGCAACTCCTTCCTAAATCTTCTATTTCATCTCTTGGCATTTCCCATCACCTGTCATCCCCCAGCCACACTGCCTTTTGGGATTTCCTTGTTTTTGCCAGAAATTTCCCAGCTTGAGTATTTTCATTTAATAGATTTTTCTATCTGAATTATTCCTCCACCCCCATACAGTTCACCTTTCTGACTTTCATTTAGAAATGGATCTTTTTGCAAGGGTCACATTCTCATTTACATCTCCTTTGAGTCCCTAAACTCTTGATTTTGCATGGTATCATTATTTTGCTTTGTAATGCATCACAGTATGTAGCTAACTATATATTGTTTGAATGGATATTTGGCTCTCCTGCTCACTCCATGAAGACAAAGTTTATAACCATTTAGATCACAGCTGTATCTGTGAGTTCTAGCATGTAATAGAGTCTCAAAATATAACATAGAAAGAACTAACATAATCCCTTGAACTTTATAGTCCTCACTGGGAAAGATGGATGTTAATAACACTTACCTTGAAAGATTGTTTTTTATACTGGAGGCCATGTGTGTATAATACTTTCCTTATAGTAGCTGTCAAAAAATCTATTATTATAGTAAGTAACAGTTCAAAGTAGAGTGTATTTTAAAATAGTAAGTTATTTTTGTTCTGTTGAAATGGGTGGAGTCCTACAAAGAGAACACAGATATACAGAAATAGATGATATAGGTTTAGGATGGCTATGACAAGCCCCCTATAGTACAACTCTACATCTTTAACAATATACTAGGGATATATTATACTTAACAATATATGGGGGGAAATTTATAAAAATTTATAAGGATAGACATAACAGAATGCACATGGTCCCCCAAGCTGTGATTGTCCCAAAGAGGAGTGCTCAGACTCGAATCAAGGAGAAGGTTTTAATGGAGAAAGTATATATCCATGGAGTAGGGGTGTGGTCAGAGATAATCTAGACAACTATGCAACAAAAGTCGCTTCTTGGTGAAGAAAGTAGCCTTCAGAACCCAATCATTGGTTTTTCAATCTTTCTTCCACTGAATTAGTTCAGTCCTGTTGAGCTGACTCTGCAAAGTTATTAGAGGTAAAGAGAAAATTAGCCATCAATCCTATGTCCATTTATCTCTTGTGAGTGGAAAAATATTTCAGAATTTTCCATATGTCAGGTTTTGCATTATTACCTGTGGTTCTCTGCCTTGCCCAGTGTTCCCCTTTATCTCTACTCTTTGGATGTCAGAGTTTTCTCCACATTCCTGTGTCATATATATATTTTTTAAACCCCCAACCCCAAATGCTGTACTTAGCTTCACAGAGATTCTCAATGCATGTTTATTGAACAAAATAAATGTGGTTCACTCAAGGGGACAATGAAGTGTAACAATTTCCCATTGAAGTGGGACAGGTCAGAACTGAAACAGACTCATGTATTGCAGCATCGTGTATCCCAGAATCATGTCTTCCAGCTGCCCCATGGAATACTGAGCTTCCATTTCTCCATTTACAGTGATGATAATAATATCCAAATTTTCAGGATTGGAGAACAATTAGAAAATAAGTTTTAAAAAGTGCTTTACAATATAAGTGGTACGTAATAATAATAAAAAAAAATGGAAGTGCTCATAGTTAGTATTCTCTATGCTGTTGTCAGGTTCTAGATGTGAGCTATAATTCAGGGACCCCAGGGGCGCCTGGGTGGCTCAGATGGTTAAGCATCTGCCTTAGGCTCAGGTCATGATCCCAGGGTCTGGGGCTCAAGCTCTGCATGGGGCTTTCTGCTCAGCAGGGAGTCTGCTTCTCCCTCTATCCCTTCCTGTGCTCCTGCTCTGTCTCTTTCTCTCTCTCAAATAATTAGAGTCTTAAAAAATATAATTCAAGGATCTGAGTGTAGGTTTTGGAAAATGAGAAAGACAGAATGTAGCCAAATACTACATGTCCTGGGAATGTCAGTGAGGAAAGAGAGCTTTTCAGAAATGAAATGTGAAGAGAGCCCAGAGAGAGGTAAGAAAAACAGGGGGTTTGGAATTTACCTAGTAAGTGGGACATGGTATGGAGCCTGTGGACTCTAAAAGTACAAAACTGAACAGTTGCACTTTGTCTTTGATAAGCCAGACATGTCTCTTTGCAGCTGCTCATGCCAAGTACCCATGGGAAGATCACATAAAATTGAACGATGACCTTTACTTCAGATTTTATTTAACAACAAATCCTAATTATATGTCTCAGATTATTTTACTATTTTTTTTCTTTCTTGGATGTGTGCAAAGAATATGGCACCTGTTTATTACATATGTAATGCTTATTAAAAAAAATAAAGCCACAGCCACTTGTATTTGTTCCTGTAGCACTATTTATACTGTGGTTGAAGCAACTTAAACAGATCTGTGTTTTCTAGCTTCATGGCATTTTTTTTACCTTCAACAGCTTACACATCAGAACAATAATGAATTCCACAAAGGCTGCTATTCAGCATATTGTACAAGGAACTCTCTGTGTAAGTTCTTTCGTGTGTGTGTGTGGTAGTTAAAAATATGATTTCTAGTGTTAGACTTCTTATTTGTCATTTTGCAAGGATCTTGACTTGTCTAAACATCACTCTTTGGCAAATAGGAATTATAAAAGCATTATTGTGTGGGTTTGCAGTGCAGTCAAATTAGGTATTGCATGTAAAGCAGTGGCACTCACTATGTAAATAATTTTTGTTGAATGACCTACAAAATTTTTTCACATTGATGATGTAGTTAAGATAATCCCCTTAAATAAATATAACTATATCCCTATTTGCAGAAAATAAAACTGAAATTTAGAAAGTTTATCACATTCTTGGCCTTACTTATAGAAAGTGGCAAAAACTACAGTTGATCCAGATATAAAAATCAAAATCCCAAGATTTTTCTACTTCAATACCAACTCATGTATGTATGAATGTATTTTGCTTTCTTTGTGTACCTAAAGCAGTCAGTCAGCAATTGTCAAGCCTATTAGTGGAGACAGTAAAGGAGGAGCTGTATTAATAATTTGATTTAGGGACGCCTGGGTGGCTCAGTTGGTTGGACAACTGCCTTCGGCTCAGGTCATGATCCCGGAGACCCGGGATCGAGTCCCGCATCAGGCTCCCAGCTCCACGGGGAGTCTGCTTCTCCCTCTGACCTTCTCCTCGCTCATGCTCTCTCACTGCCTCTCTCTCAAATAAATAAATAAAATCTTTAAAAAATATAATAATTTGATTTAGTTCAGTTTATTTAGTTCAGTTTTATTGAGTATCTAGTACAAGTAATGGGGCCAATACCTGAATTACATAAAATCCTTGACCCCAAACCCCTCATAGTCTATTGTGAAAAATTGGTATTTATAGCATAGAATGATAAGCAAATATGTGTTCACTAGACAGAACTGGCAAACAGAAACAAGGTGTTCAATCTGTCAGGGATGAGACGTTGGTGGGATGGAACACACAGTATCTTGAGAGTCATAAAGAAGATGAAGCTAAGGAAAGGTTTTAAAAGATAAACAGAGTTTCTTATAGGAAGCCTGATTCTAGATGGTGAGAAGAATTGCAAAGAAATAGAGGAACATTATGATTTTGAAAATAATAAGAAGGTCGGTATCGCTAGAATTGAAACTTCAAAATTTGGAGGTGATGGTAAAAAGGCAGTCAGACAAACAGGACCAAAATGTAAGGGCCTTTTACCAAAATACAAGATCCACCGAAGAGATTGTGGATATTCCTAGTGGAGAAGAGAGTAAATTCTCTTCTCTCTGCTCCAGAAATTTTCAAGCAAGGAAGAAATCCTAATCATGGTCTTAAGCCCCTCTGCTGCTGAGGTTGGTGGCTTCCAGGAGTGCAGGGGGAGAGATCATTGTGCCTCATGATCAGAAGGTCTGTCTCTTTGATTTACTGAGGATAATTTACCTTGTTTTATCTCTTGGACATCACTTGGCAAATTAACGGTGCAATTCCAGGCATATGGATGCTAATGATAAAGAAATACCCAACCTGTGAGTGAGCTCTCACAAGATAGAGTCAAATGGAATTTTTATGGTCTCGTTTCTAACTAGCACAATCTTGGGAGGTTGTGAAATCCCTCTTAGAGCACCAATTTAATAGAAGTCATCTAATTAAAAACCCACTAAATAATACTTGTTTTAGCTATTTCTTTAGCTTAATTGAATGTATGCCATTTACTTTTCAAGGACTTTTAACTACTGTCCCAGTTGAGATTTAAAAAAACAGCTGTTATTGTGACACAGTCTGGTAAGAGATCAAGCATATTTCAGTTTATTGAGTAAATTAAACATGTAGGCCACTTAAAAATAAAAGCTCGTAACTGTACTGAAACTAATTATCATGTAGTATTTCATAGCAGCACTTGAAACTAAAGAGAGTTGAGACTCAGAGACTCCATCTCAGGATTTTGACTCTGATAGAGTCCCATTTGGGTCATAAAAATTCTGGTTCTGTACTTCCAAGGGCTTTAGGCAAACATGTGCTCCTTCACATTGTTGCAGGAATGTACCTGACTTAATCAGTAAGAGGTTCTCAGACAAAGCTTTCCTTGCCTCACCAACAGTGCTGCACTACCTTCCTTAATATAATTCTGTATTTTTATACAAGGATTACTGACATGATAATTGGTTCATTATTTTCAGAACTGTGTGGATATGTGGGGAGAGAGTAAAATTTTATCTTCTTTGTATTAAAGAAACTGATGCAGTCTCTTTGGAAGTCATGCACTACCAGAAGATGAAGATCAAGTCCATCCTTCATGAAGCAACAAATCTGAGATCTGATTACAACTGATCCACAAGGAATGCTATCAATATCGAGGCTAAAAATTCTAACTAAATTAACTCACTCTCAATTTTTGCTTCATTATATTAAATACATAAAATTATTCAGAGTCATACAGTATAAAACTGTCTTAATGAAGAACTGGAAATGCTCTCAGATGTTTTTATCTTATGCCGAATTTCTAGGAAAATGGTTGAGATTAAAATTACACTATTCATCTGATTGAATTGAAAAATTTCTCTGAATATAATAGGCTAGGTAATGAAAATAGTTATGCACATATAAGAACATATTTTATGAGTTTTACTGCTTATACTCATTGGTTATCCTTTTGGCTCATCTTCAAACCACTTTTGTATTAGACCGAACCACTAGACATAACTTGTATTGATGGCCAATTTGTGCTTTACAGAAATGCAGTAGATTTAACCACTCTGTTTGAAGGGTAATCATCTGTGACATATAATAACGCGTGTTAATGCATTACACAAATTTTTGTCTACTGTTCTAGTTTTCAACATCTGTCCCCAGATCTATGTCCAATTTATCTACCAACATATACATTCAAATACTATGACCAAATATATAAGCTGCTAATTTAAAAAGTAAATTAAAAAGTGAGACATATGGGTGGCACAGTCAGTTAAGCATCTGTCTCTTGATTTCGGTTCAGGTCATGATCTCAGGGTCTGGAGATCAAGCCCTGTGTTGGGCTCCCTGCTTCGTGAAGAGTCTGCTTATCTCTCTCCCTCCCCCTCTCTTCCTCCCCTATCTCTTAAATAAATAAAATATTTTTTTTAAAAAGTAAACAAAAAGTAAGCACCATATAGCACTAGAATCACTATAATACCATAATATAAATTGGTACTATTTGCATCTGACCTACTGAATGCATAAATATTAGAAGATTCTTTTTAATATTGCAAAAAGTCTGTGAAGGATCGAAAGATATCTTTAGTGAAATGAACAGAGTACTTCCATTATACAACACAATTAAAAAGCAATGTGATTGTGGAAAGATTTTAAAATAGACAGAAAGTTAGGACCAGGAAAAGGGAAGTCTGCTTGTTAATGATGTTTCTTAAAGATTTAATGTTTTCTTAAAGATATTGGAATCATTTATTCAAAAGTTACTATACCCCAATGAATATAATGCACCTTATTAGCAATTTAATTTCTGTTAAACATGTGACTATTTTTATTAAACTTCAATAGTCATTCATGATGAAAATTTTTAGCAAGTTGGAATTAAAAAGGAACTTCTTGTGCAGATAAATATATCTTTTAAAAAACTACAGCCAACCTCAGACTTAATTTTGAAATGTTGGAAGGTTTTTCTTTAAATTCCCCCAACAAGAAAAAGTTGTCCAATACCCCACTTTATGTTTATTTTTACACTGGAAAACTGACCTCTCATTAAGACAACAAAAGTAAAAAATAAAAAAAAAATTGTGATGACTGACCAAGAATTAAAATTGCTTTAGTGTTTAGATGATATTGTATATAGAAAATTCAAAACAATCAACACATATTACTAATGTGAGAATTTTGCAATCTTGCTAAGCACAAAATAATATAGAATAATCAAGTGAACTCTATATACCAATACAATAAAAAAAACTAGTAAAATTTAAAAAAGTAGTTTATATATCACAAAAAACAATATAAGAATAAATATACAATAGGCAAGAACTCTTACAAAATTATTAAACTAAAGGAGATGCATTATAAAATTAGATAAATCTATTGATATAACACATAAGAATAAGGACAGTCAATATTGTAAATATGTTATGTCACTGCAAATTGATTTATAGTTTTAACATTATCCCAATCCAGTTGTAACACATATTTTAGGAAAAAGCTGATTCTCAAGTTTATGTAAAATCAATTACAAAGAGTCAATAATTACCAAGATAGTCTTCAAGGAGAAGAATATGGATGGAGGACTTTTCCTACAAAATATCATTGTATATTATACAGCTATATAAATAAATTCTGAGAGAGAAGTATTGATGCAAGGATAGATAGCCTACAGAGCCTAGAAATAGGTCACACATTTTTAATGCTTAGTATATAATAAAAGTCAGTGAAGAGCAGCCGAGAAAACAGGTTTTTTTTCAATAATCAATGCTGCAGTAATTGCGCATCCAAAAGGGGAAACTCAAGACATTTGATTCCCATTCAAATTCATTTCAAGTGGGTTACCTAAAAAGGCAAAACAGAGGTGTTAGAAGATAATACATGAGAGTATCTTTGTTATCTCACGTTAGGGTAAGTTTTCTTAAAACAAAACATGCTTTCAATGAAGGAAAATATTAATATACTACATTTAAAATTGAGAATATTTGTTTATTAGAAGACTCCATATGTTTTTTTTTCTTGGAAAGCATATGTATAAAACACAGAAGAGAAAAAAATATCGCAAATTAATAGGGAATATCCAGAAAATCCAAACAAAATATTAGACAAACTAGTTACCTCACATTGATAGATATCCAGCTGATTGATACATGTATGCAAAGATGTCAATCTCACTGCTAACTGAGGAAATGAGAAGTGTAAAATAACAAAGTACTGCTTTAAACACCAAACAGATTTGCAAAAATAAAATCCTGTATTTGAAAATGGTATTATGTGTTAGCAAGTGTGGAATATATGGACCCTCCGCTTTCCTATCTTTCACTGATGGAAAAGAAATTAATTCAAGCACGTTGGGAAAGAGATAAGCATTTTCTAGTGAAATTGAAGACATATATGCTCTATTAACCATCCATTAAATTCCTGGGAATGTTCTAGAAAAAACTGTGCTTGTGTAAAAGAATGGTACATAGTAAACATCTTAATAAAATTTAAAAAAACAGATATCAGTTGATATCAAATAGATATTAAATTAATATCAAGATATCAAGTTAATATCTGTATTAACTTGATATAATATAGATATAACTTGATATATCTAGTAGATATCAAGTTAATATCAAATAGAAAAATAAATTATTATATATATGTACAATTAAATACTATCCATCATTGAAAATACATGAAATATATTTATCAACACAAATCAACATCAATTTATCTGTAGAGGACATTTAGAGAAAAATGGAAATCACAGAATGCATGAACTTAAGAGTCTTATTTTTATACAATTTAGAAACATATCTTACTAAAGACTTTATTTATATATATACATATTTTTTGGTGAAAATTAAAGACAAGAAAGTGAATTATTTAAAGTTGAGATAATTAACCCTGGAGGAGGGGAAGATTCTAAAGCTGCTGAGATCCACAAAATGTTTCAAATACTGATAACATTTTTCTTTCACAAGCTTTTTGTGGATATTTGTGTTTTTAAAAACCTTATTGATATGTTATACTATATATTTGTTTTATAATAAAAACTTCATTTTTTTAAAAACATATTGCAAAAACTCAGGTGACAAAATGGTATTAAATTCACTGTGAACATTATAGCTATTATTAATTTTCCCAAAAGTAGTTTCTCAGTAAGGTGACTCAATAAAAATCTCCTTTCGTTATTAAAAAAAAAAAAAAAACAAAACTGAAGCTGTTGTTTGGCCATTTTAACTTTATTTTGGTTTTCTTTGCTATTTTCAATTAAAATGTATTTGGAGCACACTCATCCCTTGGTTTTTGTTTGTTTGCTTGTTTTCTCACTCTCTCAAAACTTTCCCCTCTAGTTTGTTTTAAGTAGTTTTATGTTTCCAAAGCAATTTTCCACAGCACTCAAAAGAAATTATCATTGAATGGCCATTAGAAAGATTATTTTTGCCTTTCCCGTTGTGAATGACCATACTATAGTCCTGTTATTTCATCACAAGTAAAGGTTTTTTTGGTTACCGAGCTTCTAATCCAACAAAATCACTCATCTCACCCTCTCTTGATTATATGTTCAATACCAAGCATGTAGTAGCTACAATCTAATAATTAGAATTCATATTTTCATACTTAATTCAGGCTAAAATGTCTCCAAAAATACTTTTGGTTCTTAAAAAATATCTACATCTTTTGTTCACCTTCTTAATATTTGTGTTAAAAAATAGTTGCACATTTAATATGTATGTTGAATGTATCAATTAGGCTTCAATCTACCATTTTCCTATTTGATTTCTGTTGTTTTTCCTTTCTTATATCTTCAAAGTCTTTTGTATTGACTGTTTTCCAGTATTAATTATATCTCCACTATTGGCTTATTAGACATACTTTTTTATAATTCATTGCTCTACGGTTTATAGTATGCATATTTAATTTATCATAGTCACTTTCAAATAATACAGTATTTCATATTTAATATAAGAATCTTACAATATTCCCTGTCTGTGCTATTTTTGTCATATATTTTGGTCCCAAATACTTACATTTAAATGAAATTTTTAAACAAGGTGAACAACTTTATGTATTTACTCAGATATTACCTATTTATGGTACTCTTTATTCTTTTGGAAAAATCTACGTTTCTATCAACCTGAGCAACATTTTTCCACATTTTTATAGGGAAGATATGTGGGCAACAGATTATCTTAGAATTTATTTTTCTGAAAAAAACTTTATTTTGCCTTGATTTTTGAAACACATTTTCTTTGGTTATGGAAATATGAATTATCTAGCTTCTTACAAGATCGCTTACCCCATTTCATTTGTCTGTGTATGTGTGCGTGTCCTCTCAATTTAGAAAATATCAGGTAACCCTTGGTTGTCTCTTCATATCTAAGTATGAGACAATTATGTATAAATATATACTACCTGCCATTTTTAACCAAGAACTTCAATATAATTCATAATTTTTACTCATTTTCTACAGACATACAACTGTATCATATTTTAATTTGCAGTTTTGGTTATCAGTGAAGGAAAACATTTGAAATCTTAGTAATGTTCCTTATGAAAATAACATAATTGATTTCTGAAATTTAGCTTTATAAATCATTGATCATGAGTATACTTTATATAATCTAACATGTGCCCTGCAAATGATCACAGGAAATTTTTATAGACTACCATGTATAATGTTAGGAAAAATATAATTCTAAATTATCCTATGAGCTCTTAAAGAATATTATATATTGTTTAAAGTACCAAGGAATGATGCCAAATAGTTTATTGTTTGCATACTAATGCCATCAGCTAACACAATCAATAGAGTGAAATTCTGTGGAAAATAAATCAACTCAATGAATATTAATATGTGTAATTATTAAATATTGAAAGGCATTTGATTCATACTATTAATATGTGGAATATACAGATAACCCTTATTAATGTCAATAAAACTTATACACACTAGAAGCATATATCCTTAAAGTAAGAACATTCAAAATATGAATTAAAAAATATCCCTTATGATTTTTTTTCCATTTATCAGAGTGCATATCACTTAAGGGAATAAATACTAACCAAATAACCTTATAATTGTTTGTAAAATTATAAATAGTGGAAAATGAATAAAGCCTATTTCTCTGGTCAACTTTTGCTATTTAAGATTTTTTATCAAGTTCAGAATTCATTGTAAGAATCCTTGTAAACTGGGACGCCTGGGTGGCTCAGTTGGTTAAGTGGCTACCTTTGGCTCAGGTCATGATCCCAGCGTCCTGGGATCGAGTCCCACATCGGGCTTCTTGCTCGGCGGGGAGCCTGCTTCTCCCTCTGCCTCTGTCTGCCACTCTGTCTGCCTGTGCTCGCTCACTCTGACAAATAAATAAATAAAAATCTTAAAAAAAAAATCCTTGTAAACTAATCTTTGCATATCTAATTTATTAACCATTTCCTCTTGCTAATTAAGTTGAGTTTTAGTATTCTATTTGTAATATAATGGAAATTGTTGCCATGTGAATAACGGTAACTAAGAATGACTGCTAGTGACTATATATTAAAAGTAAATTTAAGTAATAAATTCACATAGCTAACAGTAATAATGTCTTACCAAAAAAATGACTTTGAACTATTCATGTATTTGAGAACAAAGTGTTTTCACTGAAGCTCCTAACAGAGTATCCTTGGAGATGGTATTTGCTCTCTGGAGTCTATTATG
This sequence comes from Mellivora capensis, assembly GCA_004024625.1. Lineage (NCBI taxonomy): Eukaryota > Metazoa > Chordata > Mammalia > Carnivora > Mustelidae > Mellivora > Mellivora capensis. The sequence continues at coordinate 11,327 of PISX010035461.1, forward strand.
TTTTCTCCTTTAAAAAGTCTAAGTTCTTTAAATATAAAATCAGAACAAAGCAAACAAATAAAACAAAAGTACTAGTCAAAGCACAGAGCTTTTGTTACACTTTTAAATAAAAATTTTCTATGTGGCATAGTGCAAATTACTTTAAACATCAGGGATTCTATTTGCTCATTGACCAAATGAGAGGATAGGATTGGATGATCTGCAGGATACCTTCCAAATCTCACTCTCCTTAAGTTCAACTGATAAGAACAAGACTTACAAATAGATTTGTCCTTTCGCCAGGGAGTAGCCCTGCTCTCATGGTTTTTAAGTTCTTTTACCAATCCTCCAAAGGTGTTCTCATTGTAGCCACCATTAAATAAAAGTGTCATTTCTGTGCTCTATATGGTTTACCAAAGGGTACAGGGTGGTCAAGAGATGTATATGTTACACTGAGTAAAAGTAGAAGTATTCTATGCAGTAGAATTCTCTCCTCCCTGGTTTTATTAATAGACACCTACCAAGTACATGCGCATCTCACATAAACTAGCATGCTGTGCAGTTTTTCACAGAGATATTAGTAGGAACTATCGAATTGTGGTTTTAACATATCTATAAATGTATATGTCAAAAAAATAGGTGGAATCCACCTAGAAGTTAAATGTAGAAAAACCTTTGTTTACATTTTCCTTGAGCCATCCTATCTCATTTCCGATAACGTGGTTCTTAAGCATATCCTCTCCTGAATGACACATGCTTGTACATGAATGAAAACTGCCTTATTTTTATTACTGGAATGGGAAGGAAAGTATAAAGAAAAATCTTTATTTAAAAGCATGTAGATTTTGTGGCACCTGGGTAGTTCAGTCCAAATCTTGATTTCTGCTCAATTCATGATCTCAGAGTCCTCAGATTGAGCCCCACCTCAGGCTCCCTGTTCAGCTGGGAGTCTGCTTGGGATTTTCTCTCTCCCTCTGCCCCCTACTGGCACTCTTTGTCTCTCTCAAATAAATAAGTCTTTAAATAAATAATAAATAAATGAACATTTTGATGCTCTGCCCCAAGATCTATAAACACTAAACTGCAATGAGAAAAAGGTTTTTTGATTGGAAATAGTAAAAATATGCAAAAATAAGGGGATCAAATACATAAGGAAAGATATCAATTCTTTAATGCAATCAATAGAAAAGTAATTATAGAAAAAATATAAAAGTAAAAAGTGGACACTTTTATAATAATAAGTAAATGAACTGTAAAATTTTATGTTCTATGATTTTTGTTAGATAAATACATTCAAAACTTAATGAAATTTAATAAATTTTAATTAAAAATAAAAGAACACAGACACATGAAAAATGTTCATCATCGCTAGCCATCAGGGAGATACAAATTAAAACCACATTTAGATACCACCTCACACCAGTTAGAATGGCCAAAATCAGCAAGACAGGAAACAACGTGTGTTGGAGAGGATGTGGAGAAAGGGGAACCCTCTTACACTGTTGGTGGGAATGCAAGTTGGTGCAGCCACTCTGGAGAACAGTGTGGAGGTTCCTCAAGAAGTTAAAAATAGAGCTTCCCTATGA
>PISX010035462.1:0-12890 GCA_004024625.1 Mellivora capensis
GGTGCTGGCCTCTTGAATACCTGAGTCATTGTCAAACTTAGACCACAGGTGACTTGCAGAGTGGCTGCGTTCAGTCTTCTTGCCCACATTTACTGAGCAGTTTGGTATTAATTGGGGGAAAAAACCCACACAAAATCCATAATCCCTCATTTGCACTTATCGTGGTGTTAGGCATTTGGCGTCGAGAAAGTTGTCTTCAAAGCTGTGTCATATTGTTATGAGAGGTCATTCAGGGAGTGAGAAATAGTTCCTATTTAATTTGAAGTTACTGAAATTCCTATTACACTGAAAGGCATACACCTATATCTTGGAGCATTCGGTTTTGGACATGTGTTCCTCCCACCCTCATACTCACAAATATCCCCAGCCCATCCAGGCAATCTTATTGTTATAATGTGGACCCTTTGCTCCATTTCATGCAGATGCCCCCTAATCCCCACTTATACTTATTCCTACCTACCTCCGAATCTTTGCTGATTTTCTTCTTTCTGACTAGAATCCATTTCTTAGGCCCTCTCTACCTATACTAATTTTACCCAAGGAGTTTCCCTAGGTAAACTCTTCTAAAACGATCTTTTTACTTTCTTATTTCCATTGGATCATGATGGATTTAATACACATTTTATAACATATGGATTGTTTCATATACATAAATGTTCACTTCCAAAATAATATATTGTTAATCCAGTATTAATAAAACAAAGAGGGGGCACTTGGGTGCCTCAGTTGGTTAATCATCTGTCTCTGGCTCAGTTCATGATCCCAGAGTCCTGGGATCAAGTCCTACACCAGGCTCCCTGCTTAGCAGGGAGCCTTCTTCTCCTTCTCCCACTCTGCCTGCTCATGCTCTCTCTCTCACGCTCTGTCTTCAAATAAATAAATAAAATCTTTAAAAGAAAAACCTCAAAACTCAAAGAGTTATTTGACTTAGTTAACTATAAAATAACTGAAATAGCCATTTTGATATATGAATTTTTAAAAACTATTTTTTTAAAGAGTTTACAAAAGATGTTACAAACTTCCTTAATTAAACATCTCTATCAGAATAATTTATTCTTGTCTTGGTGGTTTAGGATCATAAACATTTGTTTTTCCCTGCTATAAATTACCCGGAGACTGTTATTAAGTGTTATAACTCCAGGCATAGGCACCAAAAAGACCCCCTATTTCCCATTCAAACCTCTGCTTCTAAGATTTAATCAATCATTTACTTATTCAGTTAGTGTTTATTGATCACTGTATTTCAGTATTATGTTACTTAGGGAAATAGTAAAGCAGACATTAGTCTCATAGTACTTTTGGTCTAGAGTACTTGTAGTCTACATGCTAAACAAAACCACATAAATAAAAATATAAGTTCAGGATGAATATGGTCCAAGAAGAAAAAAAATATAGTGATGTTATGAGGGAGGAGGTACAAAGGTAGCTGACCTAGATTGGTGTGTCAGGGAAGGTCTCTGTAGAGAAGTGAGATGTGAGCTGAAACCCAAAGAATAAATAAGTCCTAGCCAGACAAAGAGTTGGAAAGAGCATCTCAGGTACCAGGAATAGCTGTACTAAAGCCCTGAGTGTGCAAAGGAGCTTGGTCCCTTTAGGAACTCAAGGGAAACCACATAGCAGGGGGAGCTGGGAGCACGGGTGTGATGTGGAATTGTGGCGGGGTGGGGGGGGCCAGATAGAATAAAGTCTCTTTGGCTATTTTATAGATTTAGATTTTTCCTAAGTGTATGTGGAAATAGGTTTGAACAGTGAAGTAAGATGTTACACATATGTTAAGATCTCTATTTGCTTGTGTCAGACAGGTAAGGGAGAAAGTTCCAGAAACAGGCAGATTAGAAGGTCCAGGTAGAGGTGCCACAGAATAGCCATGGCAGTAGAGGTGCTGAAAAGTGAACAGATGCAGGTTTGACATTGGAGGCATGAATGAAGGATTCGTTGATGGATCTGATATGGGGGTGGGGAAGGAGGGTTCAATGCTACCTTAGATTTCAGGACACGCATTGGTTCTCAAGTTCTTCAGGAGCTTCCTGGTGTACTCTGAAACTGGCCCCCCATACATGGAGGGCATACATGGAGGGCATGGAGAGAATGAAGAAAGTGGCAGATCACTCCACATTGGTGGATGACAAGTTTAAGAATGCAACTTACCACCAGCCTGGTGGTGGGTATTATGGAGGGCACGTATTGCACTGGGTATGGTGCATGAATAATGAATTCTGGAACACTGAAAAGAAATAAGATAAAATGAAATGGAAAACACATACACACACTAAAAAAAAAAGAAAGAAAGAAAGAAAGAAAAAGAAGCAACGCAACTTATGTACAAGGCTTGTCTCCTGCAGCCAGATGGTGAGTAGATCTCTACACTGTCCCATCAGAATCTTAGAAGTGTATGGAGACTCTTATGGTTTGTCTCCCTCTCTGGTTTTATCCCATTTCATTTTTTTCTCTCTTCCCCCATGACCCTCTGCCCTGTTCTCAAATCCCACATATCAGTGAGATCATATGATAATTGTCTTTCTCTGATTGACTTATTTCACTTGGTATAATACCCTCTAGTTCCATCTACATCATTGCAAATGGCATGATTTCATTTCTTTTGATGGCCACATAGTATTTCATTATATATATATACCACATCTTCTTTATCCATTCATCTGCTGATGGACATCTAGGCTCTTTCCACAGTTTGGATATTGTGGACATTGCTGCTATAAACATCAGGAAACAAACTGAGGTTTGCTGGAGTGGAGGCGGGTGGGAGGGAGGGGTGGCTGGGTGATGGACATTGGGGAGTGTATGTGTTGTGGTGAGCGCTGTGAATTATATAAGACTGATGAATGAGAGACCTGTACCCCTGAAACAAATAATACATTATATGTTAACAAAAAAAAGTGTTTGGAGAGGTCTTAACTGGATTCAGTCATTGCATCCCTTTCAGATGGTCTCAACACCACATCATTATCTCAAAGCTATGTCCTTGGGCCAGCCTCTGGGAGCAAGGAAGGAGAGCGGAATGTGCATTCCAAGAACAAGGGAGGGAGGGAGGAGCCTCCGACTGCTGGGGTCCGGCTCTCAGGGGAATGCCCAGTCATGTCTTCTCCATGGCCTTTCCCAACAACTTGTGTAAGTACACATATAGACAGTGTATAATCAGCAGGCACGGTATTTCTTGATTACCTATCACCCGAAGCCTCACTTACTTTCACATCCTTGGTATATAGCAAGATTTGAGGCTCCCAGAAGTCTGAATTCTGGACATAGGAGTGTCAAACTTCAAAGCTTAAGCTCTTTGACACCAGGGACCAAGTCTCACACTTTTGAATCATCCCACAGTGCTGTTCTCAGCACAGAGTAGATGCTTACTAAGTTGGCTTTAGGTTAACTAAGTATGGTTCAATTAATGCCAGTTGCTTGCTTGAAGATTTCCTTGATGATAAGGATTATGTCTTACTGTTTTTCACTTTTCTTAATGGTGGGCACCATTAAGTCTTTGTCCTAATTGAATAATAAAGGTAGGACAGAAGAAAGAACATTCATGAATCTCAATGTTCATCAGAACAAGAATTAGACATGCATCGGGGCACCTGGGTGGCTGAGACAGGTAAACGTCTGCCTTCGGCTCAGGTCATGATACCAGGGTCCTGGGATCTAGTCCCACATCAGGCTCCTTGCTCCATGGGGAGCTCACTTCTCCCTCTCTCTCTCTGCCTGCAGGTCCCCCTGCTTGTGCTCTCTTTTTTTCTCTCTGTGTCAAATAAATAAATCAAATCTTCAAAAAAAAAATTAGACATGCATGCACACTATGGCTGCTCCTGGCTGTCCTTTTGGGTTCTACCTCACAGTGGAGAAATTATATTCTCTTCTTTCTCTGCCATTCTGTAAACTGAGCAGTGCACTGTTAAAGAAAAAAAAAATATTCTAATACTTTTTAAACAGTAAGGGAGGCTTTATTCAGGATTGTTGTGTTAGGTGTCAAGACTATCACAATAGGTGATATCAGACTCAACTCAGAAAGCAACAAGAACAAATGAAGATTTATTGCCAAGGAGCCAGTGAAGGGAGTCAGCAGATGGAAAATTTCTAAGAGGAGACATTAATGTTAGGGGGAATGCTTGCTAAACCTGTTAGTTTCTGTTAGTGTTCTTGTTAGATTCTCATGGAAGGCAGGCCAGTGGGGTCATATATCATGTGCAGGATGGTGGAGGATGAGGAATTGGGTCAGAGTCTCTCTAAACCGATTCAACAGAATTCTTGCTTAAACAGCAATGCAGGCCTAGCAAGGAGGGGGCTTGGGTCGAGACCTCACTGAGAAGGGCGCTGCCAGAAGCCTGACTCAGATTTTGCCAAGGAGATTTTTTGTCAGCAGGCTCTGCCCCTGGGGTCCTGTGGCTGCCATCCACAGCCGCCAGACTGGGGAAGGAAGTCTTGCATGCAGGTCTAAGCCATTCTCCAAACAACCTTCTCCATAATAAAACGGACACCGTTACCTCCAAGGTTAGACTGTCAAGTCTGTTTCTCCAATGGCTCAGAACTCAGGTGGAGAACAGAGATGTTACTGATAGTTCATCGGCCCTCGAAGAACCCTAACACGGATGTCTGGATGCACTTGTAACTGTGATTTCCTATAGTGTAGGAAAAGAGATTAACTACAGAATGGCATTACTACTCTATTGTACCAGGCCCTGTGTTAGGTTCTTTAGACATACCATTTCATCTATTCTTACAGTGATACTGAAGAAGTCAATAGCACCATAAAAATCCATAGAGGTACCAGGAATTTTATTCCAGGTTTTTAAAAAATTTCAATTCAGTTAATTAACATAGAGTGTATTACTAGTTTGAGAGGTAAAGTTTGTTTTCATTGTTGTTGTTTTTTTTCGTTGTTTTTAATATATGTCAGCTGGTCCCAGGTATAAGAAGGAGGACCCAGAAATTTCCATACATTCTATTATTGAACTCACTTCTGTCATATTGTAGAAATGAAGGTCAGTTTGGGATTTTATATACCACTCAACTTGATATCTCAGATGGAGTTTTGCTAGAGTATAATGCTAGGTAAATGTAAATTATAAACTTTGTGCAACCAACAGTTCATTTCACTTATTCTGGGGAAAAAAGCCCCAGTAACCCTCTGTAGACTAACTGCTCTGATTATCTCCTTTAAGGTATATTCCAGTTTTCTTAAAAATAACTTCTCTGAAAATTACGTCACAAGATGAGGTTTCCTGGAATATAATATTGAGATGATTCAATACATGACTGAATTAAAATACAGCAAATGAATGGACAAACTCCTGTCTTAGAGAAAACAATTAGCCATGATTTGGACTTCTAAAATCATTGCAGTTTTTTTTTTCCTACAACTGTATCTTTTCTCTGAGAACTGTTTCCTTCCCTTACATAATTGAAAATGACTGGTTTCCCAATTTTGTGCTTCCTTTCTTTTTTTTTTTTTTAAGATTTTTATTTGTTTATTTGACAGATCACAAGTAGGCAGGGAGGGAGGCAGAGAGAGAGGGGGAAGCAGGCTCCTTGCTGAGCAGAAAGCCCGATGGGGGACTCGATCCCAGGACCCTGAGATCATGACCTGAGCTGAAGGCAGGGGCTTAACCCACTGAGCCACCCAGGCGCCCCTTGTGCTTCCTTTCTGTCATATTTTTTTTGCTGACTTAAAAAGCTACACTTCTCTTACAGGTACTTTTGGGTTCTTAGAGAGGCATTAGAGATAAATCATTATTATGTATTAAAAGTATTAAAATGAGCTTAGTTTTTACTTGGTAGATTCATGTCTAGGAATAAAGTCAATTCTTATACAATCGTGCTCTCAAGAAACTTTGGATTATTAAGAATTATGTATAAAAATGATTGTAGGAAGGGAAGTTAGAGCCTAAACAATTTCAGAATCACAATTATGTTTCCTATAGCAATTTTAATACAGGTATTTGAAAATGCTAATAATTTGTGTTTACAATATAAAAATTGAAGATTAATCAACAGAAACAGAAAAAAATTAGATAAAACATTCCAAGTGAGCTCTGTGCATTTTGAATGATAAAAATTAAGGAACTTTTAGGTTATCATTGTGAAAATAATTTTTATAACCCATGTGATGCTAAAAGCCAGATTAAAACTAGATGTTTTAAAAATGCATTGACAAAGTGAATTATAGCATTCATAATTGGCAATGGTTTTTAATAAGTAAAAATGGGGGGAAGGAGGGACCTAAGAGCTGTATGTAACATGCTTAACATTTAAAAGAAAATCTTAAACCTGTGATACTATTTCCAAGGCCTAAGCTTCTTATAATTAATAGCAGTTCATATATTGAAAATTAGGGTCATTATGGAAATTGCAATAAAAATGAGATGCCAGCATAGCTCAACTAAATTAAAACAAATATTGCTTAGATATATATATATATATATATACACAGGGACATTCATTGCAGCACTTCTTTATGATAGAAAAAAACAGAAAATAACCTAAAATTTTGATAATAAGGAATTGGTTAGCTACATTTTTTGTAAATCTCTATAATGTATACCTGTATATGTAAGTAAATATCCATGGTATATTATTAAGTGACAAAAGCTTAGTATAGAAGGGTATGTACATCATAATCCCATTTTTGAAAATTTATGTTAATTTTCCATTGAAAGTGTCTAGAAAGATATATAACAGAATATTCAGACTAGTTAACTTTTCATTTTGCTTGACTCTCGTTTTCTATAAAAAATATGGAGTCCTTGGCTAAGATATTTAATAATTAGAATAATTATTAGAATTAATTATTGCTTAATAAGTAATTGTAAAAGAAATCATGTTCCCTACAGTACTGCAGAAATTGACGCAGAGCTTTTGGAAAGTGGAAAAAAAACCCACAGGCAGGTGCCTGGGTGGCTCAGTAGGTTAAGCATCTGCCTTGAGCTCAGGTTCTAATCCCAGGACCCTGGGCTTGAGCCCACTCAGCGGGAAGCCTTCTTCTTCCTTTTCCTCTGCCTGCTAGTCCCCTTGCTTATGCTCTTCCTCTCTGTCAAATAAATGAATAAAATATTAAAGACAAAAAACCCACAGCCATAATGAAAAAATTGTTTATAAGTGCATGCTATCCTATCTTACTAACTGAGTCAGCATAACATTATTATAGAAAATCTCTAAAGGACAGAATGCTATATAACACTAATAAGTACATAGTTTATAGAATGTATCTAAGTGTAACTACTTAAGTTCTATTTTTTCTTAAGGGAAATTAAAGAAGTATTATGTAAATAGAAAAGTATATGGTTAATATTCTCCAACCCGAAAAGCCCAGCTAGGGAAAAGGGGTAAAAAAATGTGGTGTGGTGTGATAGCTTTACATGTAAGCATGAACTTCTTATTTTTTTTAAAGATTTTATTTTTAAGTAATATCTACACCCAATGTGGAGCTCGAACTCACAGCCCCGAGATCAAGAGTCACATGCTCTACTGACTGAGCCGGCCAGGCACCCCATGCATGAATTTCTTTTTAAGATTTTATTTATTTATTTGATAGAGATCACAAGAAGGCAGAGAGGCAGGTAGAGAGAGGAGGAAGCAGGCTCCCCGCTGAGCAGAGAGCCCCATGAGGGGCTCGATCCCAGGACCCTGAGACCATGACCTGAGCCGAAGGCAGAGGCTTTAACCCACTGAGCCACCCAGGTGCCCTCCATGCATGAATTTTTAAAAAGCAATACGACGTGGGACGCCTGGGTGGCTCAGTTGGTTAAGCGACTGCCTTTGGCTCAGGTCATGATCCCAGCATCCTGGGATCGAGTCCCACGTCGGGCTCCTTGCTCGGCAGGGAGCCTGCTTCTCCCTCTGCCTCTGCCTGCCACTCTGTCTGCCTGTGCTTGCTCTCTCTCCCTCTCTGACAAATAAATAAATTTAAACAAACAAACAAACAAACAATAAAAAGCAATACGACACTCATTTATTTAGCCTTTACAGTGTTCTAGTTTTGATGTTATGAGAGCAAGACAGGGTGCCTCACCTCTAACATCTCGCCATCTAGCCAGAGAGAAAGAAACATCTAGAACTTCATGATGTGCTACGTGCGGTACCAGAGGTTGAGACTAAGGGTTGTGGGAGCACAGAGCCAGCAGCGATAAATTCAGCCTGATGTGGGAGATTTCACCGAGAAGGTGCAATCTGAGTTCCTTAAAGAATGAGTAAGACTTACGAGGTGAAGATTGCTGAAAAGGCTTTCCAGACCCACGGAACGGCGAGAGCCAAAGAACAGGCAGAGTGTGAGATGTGTCATGGGAACAGCAGTCACTCAGAGGTGTGGGCAGTTTGTATCACAGGGCGCAGATGAGGGGGTGTGGAAGGAGGTAAGTCAGTCAGTGCAAATATTTAGCTTTGTAAGTACAAAATGTAAGAGGCTAAAAAAAGAGACATGAAATTTGAAAATCGCAATTCTGAACATAAAGGTAGATAATTTCTGTCATTTAAAATCTGTGGGAGAAGGTGCCTCCTTAGCTGAAGAGGCAGCGCGTCAGTCTCATAAAATCTGTAGCAGAATGAAAAGCAGCATTTATTGAGTTTCTTTTGTATGCCTTTGTGTCCATTGTTGCCTTTAACCCCGATATCAACCCTAAAAGGCGGATTACTCTTAATGTACACCTGGGAAGGGGAAGCTACAGAAATCACCCTAGTTCCCGGAGAGATGAAGTGTAGCAGCATGGTTCAATCAAAGTTCACACAACTCCCCAAGCTGGTATCCTTCCCATTACACCCCTCAGTCTTTCTGAAACACCTAGCTGATTCTCACACTACAGCAAACAGCGGGGCTCCTTCCCACACAGATCATCACCACCACCATCACCTGCACCAAATAACTTGGTATATATGGAGTTAAAAACAAATGAAGAGAAATAAAATATGCATGTGAAAACTTTATAAATAATTTCTTCCCTATTCAGCATCCCTTATGGGATTGTTACTGTGATGTGAATGTAGAAATTTCCTGCTTTGAAAGCCTTGATATTTCCCTATTGTGGCCCACAGCTGTATGAATACAGCAGTATTTCTTGAACTGGCAAAAAAAAAAAAAAAAAAAGGCTCATTTTCTGCAGTACGTGAATCCACACAAAGGTATTTATCCCAAACAGCTACTTTCTCCTTTACAAAGGACTGATTTGGAATTCAGTTTGGTTGCGATGCCACAGGTGCTTTGGATTTGGATGGCAGCTTCTAAGTGTGGGTCTGATGAGCTCTCTGTGTTGCCTGCCTGGCTGAGCCTTTGCCAGGCTGAGTAAGCTCATTCATCCAGGAGATGGCCCTGAAGTTGAAAAGATGTGAGGCACAAATGCCTTGTCGCTTGAGTTTGCCTGTTTTCCTTCTTTCTGCTATGCTCCCTGCCATGAGTCTCCACATTGTCGTACTTCCTAAGGAGAGATGAATGCCAGCATCTGCCAAGGCATTAAGATACAGATCCTGCTTCTTCAGTGGACTAGATTAACATATTAAACAGCCGGTTCTGATAAGATGTTTCCAGCTAAAATTAGTATTTCCTTTCTTGTTATGCTAGTTGTGGTTTCACGGGGGTTGTTTATCTCCTGGCGGAGCTCCCTCCCATCTTTCTCTGCTCTTGTCATCTTCCACACTGCTGACAGACTGATCTGTTGGAAATGAAAATCCCCTCATTTTATCCTCTTTGCTTAAAATTGGTGTGACGAAAACTCATCCTTCAACAATCAGCCTGCTGGGCTCCCATTGGGAGAGGGTCACTTTCTGGTCTAGCCGAAGCCTGGGCATACCTCTCAGATGGTGTTTTGCACAGTATTTGCAGTTCTGTGTTCATTATCTCTTTCTCTTTCTAGTTGATGCTTGAGGGATCGTCTTTTTAGCTATTTTAGCATCAGAATCTCATGTGTGACCAGCTCATCAAATGTACAAAGAAAACAGAAGCTGGAAATATTAATGAGTTAAACTCCTAATAAATGAATTAGTAAATAGTAAGTGAATGATTGGTAGTTGTGAGACCTCACCAGAAGGTGAAAGCAGAGGAGCCGGGGGATAGAGTATCTTTTGCCACCTGTAACATCTAATAAGGGGCAATGGAAACTCTTGGAATTTCCTTAAATTGACATGTTTAGGTAGTAGCCTTTGAAGAAACTTTCCCTGTTTTTAGACAATCTTGGTGTTCATTTGAATTCGTGGACTAGCTCAGGGGTTGTCAGCTTGTAAGTGTGTAAAGAATGCTTTATGGTGATAACAATCTGTATAAGATGAGACCCAAGAAAATCTATGATTAATAGAGAACATGGTTTGTGTTTAATCTCCCTTCACCCTAAAGCTTTGTGGAAGGATCATCTGATTTTATGGATGATACTGTTAGGGCCAATTTAATGTTAAAACCTGTTTAACTATTAGGGCTTGCTTAGCCAGAACAACTCCATATTGCCTAGGTAGCCATATTGTTGTTTACATCCACGGACTTCATTCCAGGAATAAACGCCCCAGTAGTTCCTGGTATGGTTCCAGGTATTGATTCCGGGAGTAAACGCCTTAACAATAGAAGCCATGTACCTTGGGTCTGCGGTTATGCCCTATAAAACCAGCCTGTGAGATTGGGGGGGTCACTCTCTTCGGAGGTGGCCCTGGCCAGTCAGTCTGACTTCTAATGCTTGGCATAGAATAAGGCTTTGCATAACTTTCACTTTGTCTCAGTCTCGTTCCTTTGATAACGGACCCAACAATACTTAGGATTTTTTTAAAAATCCATTTTTCTTAAGATAGCCCAAATATCTGAAACTGCCTTTCTTCTGAAGCTCTTACAGTTAGTGAAAACTCCAGATAAACTGAAATTATTCATTCATATTTTATAGATCTCTCTGAATTGCCTTTTCCTTCCTCTAGAGAGTGTCTAAGAGAAAATTTTCCATTTTTCTACCCAAAGTCTGTTCCATTTGAATAATAGAGAAAATGATACGGTTTAATTTAAAACATTAATGTAGGTGGGAGATAGCATTTCCAAATTAATAATCTCAAAAGTTAATTTTATCAATGTGATGTATATGTATATATAGGTAACATATACACATTTATACATTATAAATATATACATATTCAAATATATATGAAAAAAATTAGAAAGCTGCACAATAGATATTCAAAGGTAAAAGAGTGTCATACAGCTCAATCATTTTAAAAGACATGAATTATATTTGAGTAATAATATTTTATATTGATGGTAACTATGAGTTAAGACCTGAAGTTATTCCAACATTCCTGAAGTGAGAGAAACATGATATTTGATGATTGATGCCTCAACTTGAAAGTTTTCTTTAACCATAATTTAAATAATTACTGTTTAATTTAAAGAAATTATTTCATGTCTTGTTAGTACCAGAACAAAGAGAGTTGAGCTTTTATAAGTTAAAGTTAACATGGACTCTAAGGAAAGAGTTTATTCTTAAGGCAACAGAGATGACTGAATGGAAAGAGACATGAGACCTGAACCAAATGCATCCCTGAAAGTCCATCAATGAAACCAACTTGAAAATAATCAAGTTAGTTTTACATCAGATACATGAAAAAATGCTCTTGACATAAATGCCTTGTTTTCAAAAAACATGTAAAAACGTCAGATTTCTAGCTTTGCATCCTTTTCCCAAGAAATCATGGCTCACTTATTTGATTTTCCTTTGAGATGAGGATTCTTTTTTTTTTTTTTAAAGATTTTATTTATTTATTTAACAGAGAGAGATCACAAGTAGGCAGAGAGGCAGGCAGAGAGAGAGAGAGGGAAGCAGGATCCCTGCTGAGCAGAGAGCCCGATGTGGGGCTCGACCCCAGGACCCTGAGATCATGACCTGAGCCGAAGGCAGCAGCTTAACCCACTGAGCCACCCAGGCACCCCGAGATGAGGATTCTTATGTCCATGTGGCCCACCTGACCTCTCGTCTAAGTCTCAATCTGCACACCAAAAACTAGTGGTTTAAGTCCTTAAATGATCTTCTTCCAGTTCCTCTATCTTAGAAGGAACAACCTTCACTCATCTCTTAGGCCCAAAACTTAAGAGTTCACCTTGCTACTTTCTGCTTTCTTACCTCCAGCACCTCCTAAAGACCTACTAAAAATCTCTTAAATATTTCATCCTTCTACTCTCACCACCACCTTAGTAGCAGATACCATGACTTACTGTCTAGGAGAGGGTACTAAACAGAATGGCCTTCCTACTGGCAGCCTGCTTTATCTTTGGGCCTTCCCAGATTTCTTGTGTATACTCTCCCGGAGCTATCTTTCTGAAATGCAAACTGAATTATGCCATTCTCTCTGAAAATCCTCCAATGTTTTAAAGATTATTTTTAGGTTTAAAAGGTTAGGTTACATTTAGGTTAAAATGTAATAGACCTGTTTGGCTTTGAGTCCTAGCCCTGCTATCTATTACATGTGTAAACTTGGGCACTTGACTTCATCTCTTTGAGCATTAGGTATATCATCTGTAAATGGGTTTTATAACACCTACCTCATGAGTTTATATAATTAGATTTCTTCCTATTTAATAGGTACTAAATAAAAGTACTGTTCTTGCTGCCATAATTCCTCCCAGATAATCTGCACAGTTCAAAAGACATACCAATTAGATTATCACCCCTAGAGCAAGTTCCATCCAAATGGAGTATATGCTTTAAAACTGAACTTTAACTGAATTGGAGCTAGAAAAAAAGGATGGAAGGAAGACAAATATGCCAATCACTACCCGTGGGCACCCAGCTTAATGCCTTAATGAACAGAAAGAAAAAAGTGTCATTTCTTTGATGTAGTGGTTACCCAATTTCAAATTGCTTTTCATTTGCTTAAGTTAGTCATAAAATCTCATCTTTCAGAGTAATTAGTTGTATTTATCTGCTTTTTAGAGG
>PISX010035463.1:0-12871 GCA_004024625.1 Mellivora capensis
TTCTGGCTAAAAACTGTATTTTTCAGGTCACTTCAATTTTGATATGAGCAAAAACCAGTTAGTGGTCTTTTCTGTGGCTTTTTTAAAAAACAAACAAACAAACAAAAAAATCACTTCCAGAGAGTTTCCAGCTAAGAAATGAGTAGAGAATTAACACAGGCTCAGTGAGATGCCACCTCATGGTTCCTGCCATCCCAGAAACATAGAGGATTTAAATGCTTGTCTCAACACAATTAGAAAGTGTCCCAGAGGGGCACCTGGGTGGCTCAGTCAGTTAAGGTTCTGCCTTTGGTTCAGGTCATGATCCTGGGGTACTAAGATTGAGTCCCCATGGGGCTCCCTGCTCAGCTGAAAGCCTGCTTGTCTCTCTGCCTCTCAATCTGACTCTCTCTCATCTCACATCTGCCTCATGTTACTTCTCTGCCTCTCCTTCTCTCTCTAATAAATAATTAAATCTTTTAAAAAGAAGACAGAAGTGTCAGAGACCTGCAATCCACTCAGGGCGGGCCACTCCATCATGTTCACTCAGCGAATGCCCAAGGTCTGCAAGAACAGCTGGGGCACTGCATGCAGACTTCAAGCCAGACTCTCCTTCCAACCTGGCCTGTGTTCATAAGCACATCAAACACTAGGTGTCACTCTGAAACAGACACCACACTACACATCCAAACAAAACAAGCCAGAGAAAATTTATAGCATATGTTGGTACAATTCTATCCAGAATTTATAAAAAAGAAACCAACTCATCCAAATCGTGTGAACACACTAATCCAAATCAATTTAAAGAGAGAGAAAAAGCTCTTTACAGCAATCCTGCTCTTCTAACAATAAATACAACATGCTATTGTGAATTTTCCACATATTTACTCCTGATACCATCTCTACTAGCTGCCCTTTAAGGGTTCTTGGAAGCATTTGCTAGTGCTGCCTTCCAGAGGGCCCATTCTGAGAGTGTCAGTTACCAATGAGTCAAGCAGCACACTACATGAGAGAGGCCAGAGTGCCAGGAAGCTCAGGGCATCTGGACCACAACAGATAATCAGATAATCAACAGAAGAATGTAATTTCAGACTTCCACAAACATGCCTCCAGTTTCCCTTCCCCCAAGGTGAATTGAGTAATTCATTATATCCTGTTAAGTCAATCCCAAGTTTCTCACCTAGAAGTTTCAAGGCATAAAGAAAACTGTACTCTTAAATAGTAAATTTAGAAGTTAAAACACCCATTGAAAATGGCTCCATTCAACTTAGACATTTGAAGTGTAATTCAAATTATTAACATGCTGTAATCAGACAATCAAATTTTAACCACAAGTAATGCATTCCAAGGATCCCCAGGAAGGACTGGATGTTGATATTTTGTTTCCATCTTCCCATTTGCAGTGATCATAAACATTTCATGATTCAAAGCAGACACCAGTATCACCATAAGCTATAGAAATGAAAGGCCTGGGCCCTATGTTCGATTATTCTCCCAGTATCCATTATAGAGCACAGAACGGAGGAGTGATTTCTGAGCTAACTCCCCACCACCGGGAACATGAGACAAATGAGGAAAGGGCACGACGGGCCATCCGGGCCTCTACTATGATCCCTGCACAGGGGCCTCAAGGTTTATCATGGAGCAGATCACAGTATACCGTAACAACACTGCTGTCACCTGGAGTTCTTCCCAACCAAGGGCTCGATCGACAATACTATAAACAAGTATAACTAACCCTGTGAAGCCAGAACAATTCCATACATACCTCTCTTAACATGTAAAATATTTATAACACATTAAAATATACCCCTGATGTCATAAAAAAATGACCTAACATTCTGGTCGGGACAAGCAGTGGCACTGATTTTGCTCACCACCTGGAATTCAGGACAGCTTTGGGGATTGGAGCTGGGTGTCTCTACTGGCTCAGTTCTTTGAAACTGTTCCCCAGAGAATGTGAACTAACACTAGGTTTGTTTGTTTGTTTGTTTTTTCCAATTGAAATCAGTCATTCAGAATTATTGCAGTGACCCAGGAGCTGCATTCAAGGTTGGCATCATTCTTTGAAAAGAAAAAAAAAATCCATGGAGGCATCTAAGTATTTGAAATCCTCAATAAGAACTTAAATTCCAAGGATTTAAGAAGAATCTGTTTCTTGTCATCATTTTGTTTGTTCTTGTCCATCCTCAACTCAGTAACAGTAAAGTGGTCCTTGTGGAAAAAAGAATAAAAATCAGTAAGAACATGAGAGGTCGGTGGAAGGAAGTCCTTCGCTCAGCATGAAAAGGAAGAAGTAGAGTGGAAGTATGTTTGCACACTGGACCGTCTGAAAGAAGTCCTGACAAATACAGCAAAGGACAGCGGGTGTGTAGTAAGCAGTTAATTACAAAACTACAATTCTGCTATCTTGCTATGTGGTTTTGCTCCTAAAAAAGGTGTTAGCCATTACATAAAGAAAGCAAAAGGTTGTGACTTAATCCTGCTGGATACCTGCCCTCAATGTGCTAGTCTGTCTATGATTCAGCCCAAGCTTTCCCACTGTACTCTTGCATGGGCTTCAGATTCATTTTCATCTGCAAAGAGTTTTAAAAGATATGCAGTTCCACCAACAGAAGGACAAAGAAGGTGGGGAAGGGATAAGTGGAAACAAACATCTCAGGATTGTTTGTAATCCTATTAAATTCATAATTGTAGTTTTTCTTCAGGAAATGCTCCTCTCTTATTAATATCTGAGGTAGGGTAATGCTATTAAGGGTGAAAAGTTATAAATGCTCTCCATATATACTGGAAAAAATATCAAAACTCCAATTTCTGATAGCAAATACAAAGCAAATGTACAGAGAGTGAAAACCAGCCATTCATTTCACCTTCTTTTGCACAACCCTGGGCAAGGCACTGGGTCCAGTTGTGCTCTTAGTATCAGAAAAGCTAGTAAAAATCCTTTCCTCCTACTTTGAGCTAAAGAATTAGTGGTTAAACCCACTATCTCTATAAGCTCACTTGGAGCAATAAAGAACAAGAGAACCAGTGTTGAATTCCACTAAAGTAAGACAGCTTCCACTGCAGCCCTAGAACCACTGCCGCTCAGTTGGACTCCCAAACTACCTACACCCAGCAAGACTCCATGTGCACGAGAACTGCCTCCACTCCAGCATTACCTCCACACCACAGACAGGGAAGGGAGATGGTAGGTAGGAGGCCTACGGTAAATTTCAAACAACCAAACTTCATCTTCAATAGTAAAGGAGAAACAAACACTAGTGACCATAGCCTACTCCCCTTCCTCTGTGTGCCCCTGAAGAAGCCCACAGGTCATCAGCACTCACCTGCTGCGGTCTGCCCCAGCACCCATGCCTCTCCGACCTGCATCTCCCCACCAAAGCAAGGGAGGAAGAGACACAGCATACCTCTTCCTGAAATGACATTCGAAGTGTTTTCTTTCTCTTTGGGTGAGGGGACTGAGTGAAGGGAAGATGGAAGTAGTGATGGAGAGATGAAGTAACACATCATTTGGCCATTATATAACATATTCTTTTCATCCTAAAACAAGCATGAGATGAGTAGAATGAATTTGTGTGTGGCTTTTCCACTTTATGTTTGCATTAGGCCACTTTGGAACCATGCTTCCCTCCAGTCAAGGGCACTGTGGTAACAAAGCCCAAGAAGCCCAGGGAAACCGTATCAATAAAACCCTGAACCTTAAGTTCCCTGCTATACAAGGGCACAAATGTGCTGCTGATTTAACCAAGGTTTTCACAAAGAGAAGTAAGTCTTTCTAATGAGGTAACAAGCTCTGTTGATAGACTATCGAGCTTCTCTGTCCAAGCAGTAGCCACTACACACATGAGGCTATTTAATTTTAAAATTTAAATCAAATAAAATGACTTAAAATTAAAACTTCAGTCACAGCAGCCATATTTCGAGCACTGAACAGCACATGCGGCTATTGCTTATTTAACTGGATAGCACCGACACAGAACATTAACATCTTCACAGAGTTCTACTGAACAAAGCTGCCCTAGAGAAAAAGCAACTGAGAATTTTAGATCTGCAAAGGCTGGTCAGAATCAAGTCGATTTAACATTGAAAACTAAACAGAAGCATGAAATGAAATTCCATGCTAAAAGACTTGCCTGTGAACTCCTGATTTGTAGCATCATGGTTTGGTAGAGCTGCAAGAGACCTCAGGGCTAGCCAGTCCCAGTCCTTCACCTTACACACATGGAAGCTAAAGTAAAGAAAGGGCAGGTACCCACCTCAAGGCCACACAGCTCAGCAGGATCAACGCATGATCTAAAGCTACCTTCTACCTATTTCCTTTATCTATAGAGTTTTCGGTGAGGAAGGAAAATGTTTTTAAAATAAAAAGAACAAATAACCCCACTGGAGATAAGATGAGAATTTAAGAGGTCTTAATCTAGCAATAAATAGAACAGGTGCAAATCACTGTGGGGGCTACAAAGGAGTATACCTAGCAGTTTCTGGCCTCAGGAGTTTTACAGTCTCATTAGGAAGCTAAGGCACAGCCACCTTCAGGGAAAACTAAGAACATCCAGCTACAACAAAATGGTCACACGGGAGTGTATCATACAAGTCCACAGGAAAAAATGGGCACCTCTAGCTGGAGTTGCCAGAAGAAATCAGTGGGTCTGAACAGAGCTGGAAAGTATGGGCCAGAGGATGAGGAGAGCAAAGGGCAGGCCCCGAAAAGAGAATTGCATGAACCACGAGGCAGGACTCAAACTCTGCAACAAGAGGTGAAGGGGCAGTAAGCAAAGCAGTCTATGTGTGAGAGAGCACTTCCACAGAACAACATCCTCAGTAACATGTGAAAGAAAACATGTGGGGCCCTTCAGGGGCTCAGAGTGTTAGCCACACTGTAAGAACCTACAAAGAACACATGCAGGTCTCTAGGAAGGAAAAAACAGGGCTTATTTAATCTGGTGGGGAAATTTGGATAAATCTAAACCTAAGGAATCTAGAAGTCAAATGTCCCATATATCTGCGATGTCACTCTGTGATCTTTGAAAAATAGATAAACGAGTAGCATTCCAAGATAAGAACATGAGTAAGCCTTGAAATTAAACCTCTCTTGATTATGTATATTTTCACTGGGGTGAGGGGGTGGGGGAAAGGAAATGTTTTGCTATCAAACTCTAGATTTTTCTTAACCATAAAGGAATAACTCCAAACGACTGCATTTCTGTACCAAAGGGAAATGGTATAAGACATGGCAGGCAGCTTGAAACAACATCTCTGTATTAACTACATGCTTTCATTTTCTGTATTCTTGATGCTCTGTCATCCAGGACCTTCCTGACCTCAGAGGGACTGCCCCTTCCAGGGTTTGCGAAGTCGGACATACAGTACCTGCCAACATGCCTTTGACGGGCAAACCAACCAACCTAAAATCCATTCCTGCCACCACCTCCTTTTATGCGCTCTCGGACTTGGGACACTGTCCTCCTGCTCAAATCACCTGTGACTAAGTACTAGACTACTAGGGGCCCCCTCTATAGCCCCAAGGCTGCTAAAATTATTCAAACTATCCAATCCTAAACCTACTTAGCTTGCTTACCTTGCCTTGCCCATTCCTTCCTTCAAAAACCACAACAAAGACTCCTACCCTCAGTTCCCCCTTCTCTGCATGCTCTCTGTGTGCTCTCTGGCTCTCTTCATGGCCCTGTTGGCAGGCCATGCCCCCTGTTTCTCCTGTACTCCTGGGAGTACAATAAACATCTCTCCCTTCATGGCAACCATTTTCATGTCTGTGTGCCTGTCTTACCACACCTGCTGAAAACAAATCCCATATACCATTAAAACAACCTCTTAACTACTGACTAGAGAGGGATCTCAAAGTTATTTGACCTTTAAGCCCATTCACCAGGCATTTCTATACCAGCCCTCCTTTTCCCCTGTGCAGGGAGCTAACTCAAGGGCTGCCACCAAAGTATCCCTTCTACAAAGAACCACTCAGAATTTTCTGGGACTCGGGTCATTGCCAGACTTCTGGCATAAGTCCACTGTTACTGCTGGATGCTTCCAGTAGTAGGAAATGGAACATGCTCAATGAGGGGAGGGGGTTGTGTCTGACTTGCCCACTGCCATATCTCCAGCACCTATAAAAGTACCCGAAACAAGTAGCTGGCACCCAGTAAATGTGTGCAATAAATGAGTGAACTAGACAAGAACAGATACATACTGGTAGACGTGGCCTGTGGAGTACAGCTTCAAATGCAGGAGAGTACTGATACTCCTACACGGTAGGTGGCATGGTACTGAGTTAAGAAAATGGGTCCTACAATCAGACCAGAGGTTAAATCTTGAAAGCTGTGCAATCTTGGACAAGTCACCTACAACAACAAAGACCCTGGTCTTCCACTGATAAAAACTGGGAAGGGAGAATCCACTTCAGAAGGAAAGGAGGACACAGGAGGGCCATGTGCAACACTTACATTGTGGTCAAGATGGCAGTGTAAATTCATTTTATGGGGTCCCACACCATCATCCCCCACTACCATTTGAAATAAATGGCAATGAAAGATGAATCATATTTTTAGGAGAAGAGTAAAATTAACAAGTGAACCTCAGTTAAAAATAAAAAGTGACAAACATCCCCATGAAGCAGCAACCATAGAAACTTGATGCGATGCACAGATGTGTAGCCACAGGCAAAAGTGTCTGGAGGCCAACTTCAAGGAGGACAAGTGATCCCCCTAGAGATAAAGGCAGAATGCAAGGCCTGCTTGCTTGCTCTCTGAAATCCTAACTTCAACTGGGCTGGCAACCTTGACTGCACACCACGTGCTTCACCAGAGCAAGGTGAGGTCTCCAGTAGCTCATTATATCTAAACACTACTGCCTCCTTTAACAAGGTTTCACTTCCAGATTGCCCCTGGCTTATAGGGACAGGGAAGCAGTTCTTCCAAACTCTCATCTCTCTGCTTTCTTCCAATCCACTTTTTATTTATAGGCTATTTTTACATGATATCCCTTCTGAGATACAACATGTCTTAATAATTCTACTTCTTGTAAAGGAAGCCTTCCCCCAATTATTTACACCTTGATAAGTATTTACCTCCGAATCCTCATAAACCATCACTTTATATGGCACTAACTTGTAGAAAGTAGCAATGAAGTTACTTAATTTTCAGAATGAACCATACAAATTATAACCTACCTTCTAAAGCCAGAGACAGAAAGAGAACACAAGCATAAACAAAAGTAATGCTGGTTCATTATTCATCCATATTTACTATGCAAAATGAAAGTTTTAAGAAGCCTGGAATAATATATATTTGTTCTATTATATAGGCAACTAATCCTCTGTAGATGGTAATGTATCTGTAATAACTCCTGTCTTAATCTAGAAGTTCTGACTCGAGAAGAGGTATTAAAATCTCCTCTGTGGGAGGCAGAGGACTACAGTGTCTGGCTCTGGCCTTCCTGCTACAGAACGAGACTTGCAATTAGTGACAGCAAATGGAATTCCCAAAACATTCCTGGGCTTTAGAGGACATCGGAAAACTAACAAAGGACTTTAAAAAGGGTAGGAAAGGAAGTAAGAAGGAAGGTGGCAGAAATAAGTGATCCAAAGTCTGATCTGTAAGCAACAAGCTCAAGAGAAACAAACCAGGGTGCCAGAGAACGAATGCCAATTTCACTGCAGGATCTCTAGAGGTCTAAGCCCTCCAGACCCCAGTTCCCACCACATGGTAAATTGGAGGAACTGAACCTGAGATTTCCTTAATAAACCAGGACGCTCAAATCGAGCCAAAGTGGCCCCAACCAAGAACATTCCCAGCATCCTGGCAAAAGAAAGACAAACCCTCCAGAAAAACACAGGATCGAAAGAGATTAAATCTACATTCCAATAAATCTTGTCTCAAAATCCCATCACAGAGCATGCAAGAAATGAGGCCATTGTGACAGACAGCAGACTGAGGGAAACCGAAGACTTTAGACACTGGAATGATCAGATACAGAATAGGAAACATTACATGTTAAATGTTTAAGAACACAAAAGAGGTCTAAAAATGAAAGAAGATCAAGAGCCTATCAAAAGCAACAGGCCAGGGGTGCCTGGGTGGCTCAGTGGGTTAAAGCCTCTGCCTTGGTCTTGGGTCATGATCCTGGGATCCTGGGATCAAGCCCTACATCGGGCTCTCTGCTCAGCAGGGAGACTGCTTCCCCCACCCCACCCCCCCGCTGCCTGCCTCTCTGCCTACTTGTGATCTCTGTCAAACAAATAAATAAAGTCTTTAAAAAAAAACAAAAAACCAAAAGCAACAGGCCAAGTGTGAACGTGGTACTGAAGGAAGTTAAAACAAGGACCAAAAATCACTGAGATGTAAAACACAACAGAATGGTGGGGCGGCAGATGAGCTCCAAATGAAGGACTACACGCACTGCACAGAAGTGAAGACATTCCCCAGAATGCAACACAAGGAGGCAGGGGAAGAGGATGAAAGCCAGCTCTAGAGGCATGGAGAACAGATGGGGGTTTAAATAAGAATCCTGGGAAGTACAACAGAAGGACAGAAGGGTCAACATTTGAGAAGACAGCAGCTGAGCATTTTACAGAAATCAGAAATCCAGAAATACAGGAAATGCTCAGATACCAACCAAGACAAGAAATCTTCAACTAGACATTTTGTGGTAAAGCTACAGAACACCAAAGACTAAAAAGAGGTTTTAAGGAAAGCCAGAGAGAAAAGACATTTTAAGGAATGACCAGGTGGGGAACAGGGTTTAAAGCTGCTACAGCGGTAAGGAGATGCTACCTGTAAAGGGTACCTGTAAAGGGTGACAGAGGAGTATTTTCACTGCCACTTCTGCTAGTACTGTGTGTGACGCACATAACAACTGAAGACCATGAGGATTAATCTGGAGCATAAAAAACTAAGTGAATTATGGCCCTCAAAAGAAAGGTCATGTCAATGAATTTCACAATTCTGGTGATCACTTTCAAAGCATCTCCTCTTTTTATCATAGCATTTGTATCATGCCTGGGATGGGATATTACAGCATACATGATAGAATATTTTAAAACAATAGTTACTCAAACTCCATGTTGAAAGCAAACAACTCTGTCAAACACTTTGAAGGAGGAAAAAGTCATGGAACCATGTTTTGTCAAGAAAGCCCAGGGAGAAAAGCAGGTAGTAAAACCAAGTAGCAGTACAGAGAAAGGGCAGCCTCAGGACAAAAAAACACCATTTTCTTCAGCTTTGTTCTCTTTTTTGTTTTCCTGTTATTGGTACATCTTTTTTTTTTTTTTGTCTTTCCCAACAATCACTTCATATATGCCCATTTATCTGTGCAACTTCAGTGAAAGTTGGGAGGAAAAGGTGCCAAAACTTTTGAACGGTTGTCTTCACCTGAGTGCTTATTTTCTTCTTTCAGTTTTTCTGGGTTTTCCAACTGTTCCTCAATAAACATGTGTTGCTTTCTGGCAAGGTAAAGCAAAATGCGTTTTTAAAAGAAGTAATGGCAGGTCTTCTGTCCCTCCGGGCCAGGAGACAGCCCATGCCAGGGCAGGCAGAGGGGGTACTAGACTCCCCTCTGTGAGTTCCTGCCCTCCTCGTCTTTCCCCAGCTCTTGCTCTCTGCTCTGTCTCTCCAGTCGCACCCAAACCCAGACAATGAAAGGACTGTTCAAAACTTAAAGTCTGTGACAAGGGCCGTGCAGAGGCAGGGGGAGCCTGGCCAAGCCAGGTGTCCACGGGGGCATCGCAGCCAAGCAGCGCTTTATGTCACGTGTGGCCTGCTTTCTTGTGGGCTCGGCAAGTTCGGCTGCCTTGGAGGCCCTCATGGAAGCAGGATTTTTTGTGGTTACGTAATCGCACCTCGGGGGCACTCGGGGGTATAGAGAGGCCTGGGCTCTGCATTCCTCCTCTGACTGGCCCCGGTCTCTGACAGCCTAGCCATGGCCTGGATAGAGGCGGGGAGGAGATGCTGGGCTTGCGGCGCACTCACAGCACACAGACTCCTGTTAGACCTGCTGCCGGCCCTGCTGGGCGAGCTCTCCCCGGTCCTGGACAGCTGAGACCGCGTGCAGGGCTGGCTAAGCCTCAGTGAGCCCAGGGCTTGGCTGCCAAGGCAGGGTTGGCGGGCGGGGGAGGGGCTGCGGCGCGCATGCTCAGTCTGCCCTGCAGCCCTCACTGCTGGCCAACCCTGCTGGTCCTGGACAGAGAGGACCACCTGGTCTCCTGGGGCTTCAGACTGGGAAGCTGCCCATCCCCCGCCGTGGGAAGTACACAAATATTCCCTGAGACCCCAAGACGAGCTCCCCCTTCTCTTTCAAAGACACTTTGGGTACCTCCGCAAGATTAAGCGAGCGGAGGTTGGGAAAAGCTGCTGTTTATCAACTGTTCTTGCCCACCTTGGTTCAGCGTATTTTAAATCAGAACGCCTATGGGATGTCTTTTTGCAAAATTACTCTAGAATATAATTTTCATATTAAAACATATTTATGCCTTTAAAAAAGAACCTCTGGTGATCAAAAATTCTTAGAATTCCTCAAATTCTTAGAAAAATACATAATTTATTCAACCTGAATCAAGAAAAAAAAAAAGAAAGAAAACCTGAATAATCCTAAAATAATCACAAGATGATTAAAGAAATTGAATGAATGGTTAAAATCTTCCAATTAAAAACAAAACAAAAAAGCACTAGTTTCAGAATGGTTTTACAGGAAAAACTAAAACCCATTCTAGGAACAGATCATTCCAATCTTAATGGAAACTTTTATAAAATATAAAAAGAAATGTTTGACACCAGGTACTACAACTTTTATAATAGGATCATTCAGAAACAATGTGAGCAAGGGAAATTTAGGCCAACCTCAGCTGTGAACATAGATCCAAAAATGCAAAGTATTAGCCTCCAAAATTCAGAACAATGATTCACCACACTTATATTTATGAAGAATCATCACATGATTATCTCAGTTAATGCAGAAGAAATACACATTTGGAAACTTCAAAACCTATCTATGAGTTTTTACAAATTTTATCAAACTAGAAATAGAAGCGAACTTAATCTGATAAAGTATGTGTTCTGAAAACTTTCAGAGAACTTCATTAACTAAACATCAGGAGGCAGGGGAAGCCCTAAATGATGAAACACTAACCGAACTCTTTAAATCAGAAGCAGGATGACTGTCTTTGTTGTGTCTATTCACCTATGCGACATAAGACAAGAAAAGAGACTAACAGGCTAGCTTGTCATTATTCACAGACCATCTGACTGTCCACCCAGAAAACAAACAAACAAAAAGTCTGTAGGCAAAATGTTGGAATCAAATGTATTAAATTAAAGACATACTCATTCAACCCAGCAGTGGGGATGGAAAGAATGAACTTGAGCTAAATTCAAAAAAATTCAGGTGTTCCTGAAGCACCACCCTTCAAAACTTGCATATATGTTATAGATTCTTTAGTAAATGTATCAACTGCTACAGAAATAAGATCATTTAAATTAGTGGGATAGTTCAAATGATGGTCAGAAATTCCATATGTAAGTGACAGGCTTAATTAAAGCTCCTGTTAAAGACAGCTCCTCTGTACAAATTTCATTCACAGGAGGGTTGCCACAGGAAACACAATAACCACCATGAAATATACAGTGAATCAATGTCTCTTACTCTGGGGAAGGAGTACAGCCCTTAAAGGAGAGAGGGAAACAGTCAGCACCAGCTATGAGACAAGTACTGGCCGGGGGGTGGGGGGGGAAGGCAGTGGTGGAGGGGTCCTCAGGTATCTGTTTTATTCCACAAACCCAAAAAGTCCATGGAGAGCCTTCTGGCCTGGCTTCTCCCTCCAGCCAGTTCTGCAACAAACAGACATTAGGCCTTCCCTTCACAGTCATAAAGTTGGTCTTACACCAACCTAAACACAGGTCTCTTCAGACCATGAATAATTTCTAGATAACCAACACTTAACTTTTAGAACCTACAATTTAGTTCTCCTGGAGCTCTCAAGGTATCAGTAATCTGGCCACCTGTCCAACACAATTTGTGGACAAGAAAGACTCTAAGCTTAGTCGATCAAGAACCACATGCAAATGTATTGTTCCAACTTTGAAAAGAATACGTAATCACACATGGACACACTGACACATACGAAGATTGCAATCTCACCAGTAATCAGGAAAATACATATTAAAAACAGTGAGTTTCAATATGTCAGTTTGCACATACAATCATCTCCAGTGTTGGTTAGGGAAATTTACACACAACTTCCATATAAATTTCCATATGTTTATATGACGTTTTCAAAAACAATTTGGCAATATTGGTATTTTAAATGTAGATACATTTCCATCTCATAACTTCACATCTAGGTAACCATACAGGAAAAATTCTCCCACATTTGAAAAAAAAACATTAAAAATCACAAGAATATTCTTGTGAATATCATTTGTAAAAATAGAAAGAAGAAAGTACATATCCATAATTTTTTATGTCTTCAAGTAAAGTTAAAGAATTAAAATACCACATTTTAAAACAACAAGAATCTTAAAAGCTAAATGAATGTAACAAAAACTTACTTCAAAAGAAAGAGTATGGAGTCCAGCTCCTCCCTTTGTGACTTATTATCCCCTGGAATATATATAAAAAAGAATTAGTCATCATGACAATGTGTAAATTTGAGAATCTTAAAAATTATGTTATACTGAGATGGGAGATAAGATGGCGGGGAACTAGGAGGATGCTCTGGTTCAACCTGTCCCCTAAAGTGAGCTGATTACCTACCAAGGAACTCCGATCACTCATGAAATCAGCCTGAGATCAAAATTCTACTCGTCAGGATCTCTACGGGGGCAGAAGACGCCAGTGGGCAGGTAAAGCCGAGCGGGAACACCGGACTGGTATCGGAAGATAAACA
>PISX010035464.1:0-12902 GCA_004024625.1 Mellivora capensis
CTGTATTTCTTGCTTGGTAGTGAGGACGCATCAGGCTGCAAATAGGAAAGTAATAGGAAGAAGTGCCCCAGTCCACATATGAAGGCAAGGATGGCTTTAACGCCCAGGAAGTGGGATTGGAGCTCAGCCAACCATCTGTAAATAATTTCTGAGGAAAGAGATAATTCTCCATCTCTTTCCTCTGTAAAGCATTAGTGTCTAATCACACTGCTGCCCTCAGGCAACTGAGCCCTGGGTGTGGAGGTGCAGACACAAGCCCTATGCCCACATCACAGAGCTGTGGTTGAGTCACAAAGTGCCCTTGAGGGCAGGTAAGGGACACAAGTAGCTGGACTACATCCCCTCTCCACCACCAGCCCTGTAGCTCTCTCATCCCTCCACCCTCCCAGGCATGACACTCCTACCTGCTCACCCTGCTAGAAACAAATGTTTGTCAATTTGCCTTTCATCCTGCCTGGACCTCAGAGAATACCTGTGTCCCTTAGGATCTCCAGTTTTGTTTCAACAGTTTCATAGCTTTTAAAACTCTGGAGTTGTCCTTGGAATTTTGGCTAAAACCCAGGAACTTCTGTCCTCTGTCTGCAGCTCCAGTCTCCACAAAGTGTGTTCTTGCCTTGCATCACCCTAGTACAAAAGAAACTCAAATTTCTTTTGTGCTTCTTTAGCCATGTGCATTTCGAAAACATCTTAAGATGTTTTATTTCAATTAATCTTCATGAACTTCAGCTAGAGGGACTTAGAAAATTAATGATTATTCAAAATTTTAAAAGTTAAGGAAGTACAAAACAAAGTGAAATAGTTAAACCTCCCAGGTATGTTTCTCAGTCCTTTGAAGTGTTTTTCCTTCTGAGGTGAGCAG
The DNA here is from genome assembly GCA_004024625.1 of Mellivora capensis. NCBI lineage: Eukaryota > Metazoa > Chordata > Mammalia > Carnivora > Mustelidae > Mellivora > Mellivora capensis. The sequence goes on from PISX010035464.1 coordinate 860, forward strand.
AGAGTAAACTGCAGAAACACTTTCACAACATTCTGTATAGGCACACATGCACATGCTCATGCACATTCCTTAACAAATCCAGCATTTTCAAATCTTGGAATCAAGTTTTCATTTTGTTTTGTTCTGCTTTTTTGGTTCAAAGATTTCCTTTAGTAAGTCTTGTAAGTCTGTGTATCTGGGAATATCTTTATTTTGACTTCATTTTTGAAAGACAGATTTACTAGGTATGGAATTCTGGGCTGACAATTTTTTTAAAGATTTATTTATTTATTTGAGAGAGAGAGAGAGAGAGAGTGTGTGTGTGTGTGTGCGCGCGCGCACGAGCAGGGGGAGGAGCAGATGGATAGGGAAGGAGACCCCCCATTGAGCAGGGCGCCTGACATGGGGCTTGATCCCAGGACCCTGAGATCATGACCTGAGCTGAAATGAAGAGTCAGATGCTCAACAGAATGAGCCATCCAGGCACCAGGACAAGTTTTTCTCTTTCAGCTTTTTGACTAGTGTCATTTCAGGGCCTTTCCCCCACTGGTTCTGATTGGAAGTCAGTGGTTAATCTAATAGGGTCCTCTCTACATGAAGGGACGTTTTTGTCTTGGAATTTCAAAATTTCTCCCTTGTTTTTCCATGGTGTGACCGTGATGTATCTTAAGAGAAGATCTGCTTGTTTTTATTTTACTGCAGGTAAATGTTGACTCTATAATTAAGGGTTTCCATCAAATTTGATAAGATTTCAGCCATTATTTCTACAAATATTCTGTTTTCCTCCCCATTTCTCCTTTCTTTCTGAGAACACTCCTTTAAGTAGGTAAGAACTTCCAAATGAGTCCACATTTCTCCCAGGCTTGCAGCGAACTTCTACCCGAGAGCCCAAGTTTTGCAACATTCACATCAGTGTCTAGAAAGTAGCTTCAGTTCTGAGAATGTCTTGGGTATGGAGTGTTTTGCTGACATCATGGAAAGCTGCCTGTGTGATGATGTCATGCATGTGCCCATGGGCTCTGACTGTGGTGGGGCTGTGAGGTAGAGCCATCGCTTTGGAAAATGCTTCACCATGACCTGGTCCAGGCTGAAGAGAGCAGGCCTTTTGAAACAGTGACTCTGCTGCTAGAGGTAGAGAAAACCCGCCATTTTGTAGTAATTAAAAACGGGGACCAACCCAGTCCCATCGAGTGGAAGGTATGTGCTCTGCAGTATCGTGCTCAAGTTACAGTGAACTACAGTGAAACACCGTAAGTGTAAATTATGTAGACATGCTACCGAGGAAGGAATAAAAACAACTTGCAGAAAAATTGTGCAGAATGGTTGTGTTTGGTCTAGTTTCAAAACTCTACAAAATCAAATACGATTTAGGGATGCATTTACTTTGGTAAAAATATAAAGAAAACACACAGAATAGCGAATAGGACTGATGGACAGGGGGAGGGATGTACAGATGACTCCGAAGATGTAGATGATACTGCATTTCTTAGAAAGGTTGGGATGTGTATGGATTTCTTTTCCTTATTCCTTACATCTTCTATATAATTCATAAATGTCAGTTTGTAGCTTTTAAACACTAAGATACACGATAATGTAAAGAACCCCTTTGGAAATAAAATTAGACATAGCAAAAATAAAATGGCCAACAGGAAGGGAGGAAAAAAACTGATTGTAAGGGGCTTTGTGCCCCTCAAGGGTCTTAGTTGCCAAGATCTTAAAGATCCCAGTGTGACTTTCAGTTTTGAAACCTCCCCACTGCCCTGTTTATGACAAGCTGAGTCCAACTAAGATCATTTTCTGATGGTTCCCAAACCTAAAAGAACAAAATGCAGACCTGTGATTCTTAGCGGATGGCACTTGCTTCCTCCTGGCTGGAGGTCTTCAGGAGTAAATGAAGGTATTGTGCTGTGGCTGTTAGCGGGCTGCATTCTGACTGTGCCAGGCGGAAGGACCTGGGTCTGGCTGGCCCACCACCCAGGCTCGTGGAGCAAGGTGACCATGACTCAACAGAAAACAGATCAGACCAGGCCTCACACTTGTGGATGGATTTTATTAAAGCAAAGAAGAGGTGGTGAAAATATATTTGAATTTAGGCCAGGGACTTTCCAGCTATCAAGCCCTGAGCTTGCCAAGCGACAGAGAAAAAGGGGCTTTTCGTAAATAAAACATGGGGAAAAGTAAACATTTGAGATATATAGCAGCTTTTGGAGAAATTTAGGTGGGGCTTTCATGTTTGGAGCATTTTGCTTGTTATAAACACTGATCCATATATTTATGTGTAATATGTATCTTTTTGTAAGAAAATCACAATGTTTCCATGTATTTACTCTGGGCAGACATCTGAAGTGCACTATTACATGCCTCGTAATGACACTGATGCTCACAGGAATGGATTCCACTCCTGTTTTCCTCTTCCTTGTGCTTCATCTCATACATTATAAAATCTCCAATGATAGGACACAGGGTGGACCACCCTGCCTTTTCTGTGATGAATGCCAAGGTTTGAAAAATGTTTTACCTGGGTGTGCTCACTCAACAGCCCAGGTTGTAGCACTGAGCACATCTGTGCCTCTGTGACATCAATTCAAATCCGAGAAGGTCAGTTGAGGACCTGCCCAAACTCTGGGCTGAAGAGGCACAAGCACCAGATTATAGAATATTCCCTGAAATAGACAAGAACTTCCAAATGGTTCTGCATGTCTCCCAGGCTTACAGTGAAACCTTCTTAATATTTATATTAGTATCCAGAGAAGGAGTTTAGGTTCCAATATAATTATTTTTGTAAATAATCCAGTTCAGTGAGCCCTGAAGGATTTTTGTCGTCCCTTTCACTACACAGAGGATGTTTCTGCTGCATATGCTCTCTCGCCTTTTAGCTTGATAGGATTAGTTAAGTTGCAACCACTTTGCCTCCTACCTGAGTCTTCCATCCACAGAGCAAATGCACACATTGGAGGATATGATAATGCATTTCAGTCATCAGATTGGCTAAGCTAAAACAAAAATGATGCCGGGGAAGTAGCAGGATCACAGATGCTCTCATATGGGCTGGTGAGGTGTGAGTGGTGGTCATCTAGTCCAGAATATTCCAGGAGGACCTATTGAATTTTAAAAATGGGCTTGTGCATGTTCTCAGAGCACTGAAAATTATGGTGCACAGAAAAGGAAACCACCAACATGATGAAGACTGCCAAATTATCCCAGGATCAATGCGGGATATGCACAAAAGTTTCAACAATTTGGGTTATTGTCATCTTTAATTGACAAGGAAGAGACAGTCCCTCCCTAGATACGATTTTTTTAATCATATTTTTTTTTTAAAAAGATTTTATTCATTCAGTTGAGAGAGATGGACGGAGAGAGAGACAGAGAGTACAAACAGGGGGACAGGCAGAGGGGAAGGGAGAAACAGACTTCCCACTGAACTGGGATCCCGACACAGGGCTGGGTCCCAGGATCTGAAGATCAGACAGAGGCAGACACTTAACCATCTGAGCCCTGACCCCCCGCCCCAATTAGGAAAATTTTATGAAATGGTACTAATCAGCTTCTGGGATTCTCAGAAGTCCAAGCAAGTTCAAGTGAACCTGAAGCAGGCTTTACTAGGACATTGGATCGTGCTGAATGTCAAGTTGATAAGACCTGTTTTATTACACCAAGGCAGTTGTAGATTCTGATTCTGCCATTTATGAGAAAACAAATGATGCATGGCTCTTCCTTGACAGATAGTCACTGGTATTTGTAGGAGGAGGAGCAAGAAGTTGCCAGGGCTCCTCTCTCTGCCAATGTTTACACCCATTACAACAAGTTTCTTATAAAATGCACTTCCATGGGCAGACTTGACTTGGACTAACTGCCTGGCCACAGTGACCCCAGCTACAGGCACTTGCCCGAATGGCAGGCCACATGTGTTTCCACCTGAGCCATTGGTTACATGAAAGTATGGGAATGCTGTGTGGTCTCGCTTTGTGGATCACAGTGGTACTCGTCCTTCTCTGGAACAGTGCAGAGTGTGAGTTTTTCCAGGGCTGGTGTGGAAATGGGTAAATCTGTGCTATGGCTATATTGCCTCAACCCCTTTTAAAAAATGGCCAATGTAAGCCAGAAAGGGACTAAAACTAGTTCCTAATACAGTTTCACTTAAAAAAATATTTTGAGCAAATGTGTGCTTCTCTGAAGCTCCTAGAGGTTCTTGCAGTTTTATTAAACAGCAGAAACCCATGGGTCACTCCAAGGTTTTCCATGATGCTAAGTGCTGACTGTAACTGGTACATAACGTCCGAAATGGGAAATACTATTTAAACTCATCAAAGATTATTGACTTAATAAAAATGTATAATTTACTTAACAATTCTGAGCTCTGGACCTCTCTCAAAACAGACCTGGGAAGATAAACCATAGTCCATGGCTTGGCCCCTGAGCTGTGTCCATAAGTACACAGCACCCCACAGACACCATCATGGTCACAGCCAAATTCACATTCGGCCCTGATGCACAGAAATCCTGAAGCCACGACAAGCCACAAGCGAGAACGCTCTAGGCTATGAGGGATAGGGCGGTCTGAAGGGCCGCCCAACGCTGGCCAATTCTCACGAGCTTTCTGACAAAATCATTATCGATTTGGGCAGAAAGCTCGTGAGAATTGGCCAGAAAACACCGAGTGGTTGCGATTTGAACCCAACCAGAAAGTCCTCCCTGAGTCAGGCAAAGGCGAATCTATCGCCTCCTCCTCCTCAGCCTCCAAGGGTTGCCAACCTTTCACAGGCAGATGGGGACTGCCCTGCCCTAAGGCCAGGGCCCTATCCATTGCCTGCTTCCTCAGCCTTCCGTTTCCAGGGTCCTGTCCCTCAGGGCCTCCCAACTGGGGAACACGGAGTCCCGCGCCACGAGTCTCCCTACCACCCCAGCGCCAACGGTTCCTTTCGGAGCTGCGTACAAGCCTTAGAGTGAGAGATACATTCATACCCCATAGGAGGCCAGCCCCATCCTTGGGCGCCGCAGCCGCCTGAAAAGTCGGAGGTGGACGCACGGCCACAATCCCTCCCTCCACCCTGCTCTGGGAAGGCTCCCCTGCGCCGGGGCAACCGTGTGGGCCATGTCGTTTTGGCGTGTTTTCCGTGTGTCAGCGATATGCCCCGAGCGAGAAAGGGCCCTCGGCCATGGGGAACACGGCGGTACGCAGGGCAGCCCAACGCTGGGCAAGTCTCATGAGCGTTCTGCCCAAATCGATCCTGCTTTGGGTAGAACACTCGTGAGAATTGGCCAGAAAACGCCCGGCGAACTCGCTTCAGATACCGCATGTCTGAATGTCCGTGCCCTGGGCCTGACCAGGGATTCCGAGGGGTCGCGTCCGAACCCCGCCAGAAACCCTCCGTGAGTCAGGCGCAGGCAAGGCTGATGCCTCCTGCTCCTCAGCCTCTGAGAAACTACTCGCTGGTGCTGGCAGATGGGGCCGGGCTGTCCCAGGGAACAGGGCGGTCACGGGGCCGCCCAACGCCGGCCAATTCTCATGAGCGTTCTGCCCAAATCGACCCGATTTTGGAGCAGAAGTTCCCTGGTCCCCCTTCTAAACCATCCCCACCATCAATTTCCCCCTGGCCGGAAACCCAAATTCTGCCACACTGCAGTACGCATTTTCTCAATTCAACCCCGAGGGGAGCCCACATTGGCACCAGCAGATCAGAGCAGACATTCCCCAAGGCCATAGCCCTAATCCTAAATTACGTTTTCAGGCTTCCTTCTACAGAGTCCTGTCCCACAAATTCTCTGGCTTCGGAACCCTGGAGTCACATTGTAGGAGTCCTCCTGCCATCCCGCAGGAAACCAGTCCATTTGGAGCTGCACTGGGCCATCAGAGCCAGTGAAAAAATGTGTGTCCCCATGAGTACTCCCCCATGTTCTGCAGCCCCCTCAGAGCCTGATGTGCCACCTGACCACCATCCTCAACTCGGCTCCTTGGGAAACCACCTCCAGACCAGCATTTTGGGTCTGCCAAACCCTATCTCAGCTCTCCTCAGGGACCCCTGTCAGCTCTAGGCAGACCTGTAACTTCCCTGACTGTCACAAAGCTCTGGAATCCCCTCTCCTTCTTCTCAATTGACATCCACCCAAGGCTTTCTTGACAAAGGGGGAAGGCTATCTCCTGACTGCTTAACACCTCCTTTCCTCTTCTGCCCTATTTCTCTCCACTTACCTTTGTACCTGGGCAAACTGGAAGGAACATATCCATGGAACATGGATATGCTCTCAAATCTGAATCTTCCTTTCTGAGGGCTCCTTATGCAAACAGAAACTAGTGTATCCTACCACAGTGTGTTTGAAAATGATCATCAAGAGAACAAGAGAGCGAAAATAACTCCACTTTTACCTCACTCTTCATGAAGTAGAACATGGTCTTCTTCTTTTCTTCCTTGACTTCTGTTCCAATTTGTTTCCATGCAGTGTTCATTCCTTTGCTTCAGGGGTGGGATTTAGTGATTCCCCACCTGCACAGAACACCCAGAGCTCATCACAATGAGTACCCTCCCTAATAGTCGTCACCCACTGAACCCTTCCCCTCCACAGCCCTGCTCTTTAGCCACCCTTGGTTGGTACTCTCAGTTTGAGTCCCTTTCCTCATTGACCTATCTTTCTCCCCTCACTATGTCCATGTGTTCTTTCTGAAAGTCCATAGAAGTTGAATTGTAGGCTATTGGTCATTTTTTACTGATTTTGCTTAGCTAAATCAACTCTAGATCCATCTACATCCTTGCAAATGGTAAGATTTCATTCTTTCTGAACCTGGGTCCTATTCCATTAAGAATATCAGTGAATGGACATTGGGACTCCCTCCATCGTTTTGCTATGGTTGATAATGCTGGTGTCAATATCACGGCACTTATACATCACTGAATGTGCATTTTTGTGCCCTTTAGGGAAATACCTAGGAGGACAACTGCTGGATCCTCTTAGCTTTTGGAGGAACCACGATACTCTTTTCCAGAGTGGCTGCAACAACCCGCATGCCCACCGACAGTGCAGGAGGGTTCCACTAGAAGGAGAACATTCCCTGCCAGCAATTTCATAAGGAGGAAACAGAAAACCTGGGGGATAACATGACTCACCCAGAGTCTGGCAAGCAGCCCCAGAAATTCACCCCAGGGTTCCTGACGCCATGTCCTGGGAAGCCATCAGAATGCCTCTATCCAGGGGAATTCCCAAAGACTCTCCTTCTGACTTCACCACCCATGAAACGGCAGAGAAAGGATGCCATGGCCAACTTTCTAGATGGTCCCCTGAGTGAAAATAGAAAGTCAAGATTCCCTTTTCAATCATCCAAGGCTCCTTGGAATCCTTTTTAAATTTCCCTCTGCCCTCATCAAAACTCTTTGGATAAAAAAGACGAATGCATTAGGATCCATCACCTTGGACAAAGGAGAAGCCATCCTCCAAGCCTCTCTCTGACCACAAACAGCCACCTCACTCTAGAGGCCAGCCATTTCACCACAGCCTAGGACTCATGGAATCAACACTGTTAGATGAAGGAATGCATTCTAGGTCCCAAACACACACCGAATCCATCTCATCTTCCTTTCCTAATCAAAGGGATTGCCTAGGAAATAGATGTTCCAAATACCTTTTTGAGCCACAAATAAGCAGAGAAAATGAGATCCCTTGCCAGGTGCTCCCTGCAAGGAAACTCAGGAACCCTAGCACCCACTCTCCTTTGCTGACAGCTGCATTCGTGTGACTTTTTGGCTCCACTGGAGATGAGAGAAAACCCAGGATGTTTGGGGTGAAAGAGAAGTTTTACCTCCCATGCTGGCGTGGATGTGCCATTGTGCCCTATGGGCCTGCTGTTTTCTCTGAATGCTGACGTCCTGGGACAAGCTGGATGACAGACTCAGACGCTGATTTCCAAACTTTAAGTCTTGTAGAGCCAGAGCGAAGAAGGGTTGTCAGATGTGGATAATTAGCCACCTCCCACCTAAAGCCTTCACACCTGCTCCGATTCCTGGGAGAAGGAGAGACACATGCTGGTTTCTTAAGTGGTCATTAACTTCCTTCTAAAGCTGGCCAATGCCCTTGTCATTGATGGAGAAGCAAATAGACTCTTCCAAACAGACGCTCAACACCTCAGTTCAAAAGGCACCATGTTTTGAGTTTGGTTCCCCCGGCTCCAGACCCCAACCGGGATGACCCTCCTGAACCATCCTGACAGCACATTCCATCCAACCTGGGACAACGGGGCTCAGTGCTGACTGAGAGCGGGCCTGGCTCCAGCAATTCTTACCACCACTCTTGAGCCTGGGGAAACAGAGTCTTTAGCTCAACACTCCGTTCTGTAAAAACAAGATGCAGTGCCTGTGCAGGGGCCCTCAGCTGGGCAGTGTAGTTGGCATGTTTTCTGGATGGCTGCGATATGCACCGAGTGAGAAATCGCTCTAGCCCGTGGGTGACAGTGCATTACAAATCGCCGCCCAACACTGGCTAATTCTCATGAGCTTTCTGCCCAAATCAATATTGACTTGGGCAGGAAGCTTGTGAGAATTGGCTGGAAAGCCCCTGGCAAACTCGCCTCCTGTGGTGCTGTCTGCAGGACTACCCCCTGGGCCTGTCCCAGAATTGCGAGTTGTCCCGGCGTGAACCCTGCCACAAAGCACTCAGTGGATCAGCCGCAGGTGAGGCCAACGCCTCCTGCTACTCAGCCTCCTGAGGTACCCTCCCTGGCAGTGACAGATGGGGCCTGCCATGCCCCTAGGCCCGGGCCCTAACCCTCGGTTGGGTTTTCAGTCTTCCTTTTCCAGGGGCCTGTCCCTTGAATCCTCAAATTGGGCAACCTTAAAACCCACCCTATGGGTGCACCCACCACCCAGGGGGAAACCATGCCATTCGGAGATGCGGAAAACCCTCAGAGCAGGAAAAACCTGTATGTCCCCTGTGAGGACATTCCCTACCATCAGTGCCACACCAGGCCAAAAAATTGGAGGCTGACGCCCAGTCTCTCAAATTGGCCTCCAGAAAACTCCCTTCTGTGGGGGTCCTTGGTGGAGCCACGTGGGCCCGGCCTGTGTTCCCGAATGGCCAAGACATGCACTGAGTGAGAAAGAGCTCTAGACCGAGATGCCAGGATGGCCATAATCACTGCCCAATGCCGGCCAATTCTCACAAGATTTCTGCCCAAATGGATATCAATTTTGACAGAAAAGTCATGAGAACTGGCCAGAAATGATCCACGAACTCCTTTCTGGCTGAAGGGGCCATCAGGGGCACCACCTGGGCCTGGCCTGCCACCCAGGATGAAACTTTGGCATTCAGAACTGTGCAGAACCCACCAACCAGGGGAAACCTGCCTGACTCCCTGAGGCCACCCCCAAATCTGGCAGCACACTTGGCCACTAATCCAGAGCCTAACGCACTGCATGACCCCTGTCCTCAACTCAGACCCCCAGGAATCTTGAGTCAGCACAAGCAGATGGTGCCTGCCATGCCCCTAGGCCCTAACACTAACTCTCAGTTGGGTTTTCAGGCTTCTATCCCAAGAGGCCTGGCCCCCAAGTCCTCCAGATTGGGGACCCCTGAGCCACACACCAGGACACCTGCAACCCAGGAGAAAACCATGCCATTTAGAGCTGTGCAAACCCCTCAGAATGGGAGAAGCCTGCATGCTCCCCAAGGCCACCCCCACATTTGGCACCCTACCAGGTCACAAATATGAAGGCCGATGCTCAGCCAGACCCCCTCCCTTAAGTCTGCCCTGAGAAAGCTCCCCCCAGTTGGGGTCCTCATGGGAGCCATGTGTCACCGGCCTGAGTTCCCAGATGGTCGCAACACACACCTAGCCAGAAAGCGCTCTAAACTGCGGGTGCGAGTGTGGCCCGAATTGCTGCACAATGCCGGGCAAGTCACAAGCTTTCTGCTGGTATCAATTTGGGCAGAAAGCTTGTGAGAATTGGCCAGAAACCCTCCACTAACTTCCTTCTGGCTGCACGGCCTTCAGGAGAACAGCCTAAGCCTGGCCTGAGGTCCCAAATGGTTGCAGCCCAAACCCTGCAAGAAAGTGCTCTAAAAGCCAGGGGCATGCGTGGCCAGACCCTCCCTCTACTCAGCCCCCTGGGGAGCTTGCCTCAATACTGACAGATGGGGCCTGCCATGCCCATATCCCCTGACCCTAACTCTTTAAGTTGGGTTTCAAGATTTCGTCCCCAGAGGACTGACCCCAAATCCCTCCAGATTGGCAATCCCAGAGCCAAAACTCAAAACACTGCCTGCCCCCCAATGGAAACCATGAAATTTGGAGCTGTGCAATATAGAAAGCTTTTGCACAGCAAAGGAAACAGTCAACAACCCACCGCCCAAAATAAAACCAGAATGAGAGAAGATAGTTGGAAATTGCATACCAGATAAAGGGCTAGTATCCAAAATCTAGGAAGGACTTACCGAACCCAACACTCACTGAACAAATAATCCAATCAAGACATATTCCAAATACATAAACAGACATTTCTCCAAAGAAGACATCCAAATGGCCAGCAGATGTATTAAAAACTGTTCAAATTCCCTTGACATTAGGAAAATACAAATCAAAACCATGAGATACCACCTTACACCAGGCAGAATGGCTAAAATGAACAAGTCAGGAAATGACAGGTGTTGGCGAGGATGTGGAAAAAGGGAACACTTTTATACTGTTGGTGGGAATGCAAGTTGGTGAAGCCACCCTGGAAAACAGAGTGGAGGTTCCTCAAGAAGTTGAAAAGAGAGCTACCCTACAACCCTGCAAGTGCACTACTGGGTATTTACCCCAAACATACAAATGTAGTGATCTGAAGGGGCACCTGCACCCCAATGTCTATAGTAGTAGTGACCACAAGAGCCAAAGTATGCAAAGAGCACAGATGTCCATCAACAGATGAATGGATAGGACAATGAATTGAATATGAGAGAGGCATCAAAAAAATGAAATCTGGAGAGGAGTCAAGATGGCGGAGCAGTAGCAGGCTGAGACTACATCAGGTAGCAGGAGATCAGCTAGATAGCTTATCAAACCATTGCGAACACCTACAAATCCAATGGGAGATCAAAGAGAGGAAGAACAGCAATTCTGGAAACAGAAAATCAACCACTTTCTGAAAGGTAGGACTGGCGGAGAAGTGAATCGAAAAAGACGGGAGGATAGACCGCGGGGGAGGGGCCGGCTCCCGGGAAGCGGCAGAGCAACGGAGCACTAAATCGGGTCATTTAAAAGTCTGCTCCACTGAGGGACATTGCTCCAGAGGCTAAACCGGGGTGAAGCCCACGCGGGGTCAGCGTGGCCCCAGGCCCCGCAGGGTGGTAGAAGGATCGGGGGTGTCTGAGTGTCACAGAGCTACGAGGTATCAGAGCGGGGAAGCCGGCTACAGAGACAGAGCCGAGGAGTGAGCTCTCAGCTCGGGGTTACCATGAACCGGTCTCAGGCTGGGTGAGCTCGGAGCGCGGCCAGAGGCGAGGGAGACGGGAGTGGCTGGGGCTTTTCTCTGGGGGTGCACTGAGGAGTGGGACCCCGAACTCCCGGCTCCTCCAGGCTGGAGACTGGGAGGCTGCCATTTTCATTCCTGTCCTCCGGAACTCTACGGAAAGCGTTCAGGAAACAAAAGCTCCCGAAAGCGAAACCAAGAGGATAACTTAGCCAGGCCCCTGGTAAGGGCGGCGCAGCTCTGCCTCGGGCAAAGACACTTGAGAATCACTACAATAGGCCCCTCCCCCAGAAGATCAACAAGAAATCCAGCCAAGACCAATTTCACTTAACAAAGAGAGCAGCGGAACTCCAGAGGAGGAGAAAGCAAAGCGTGGAATTCATGGCTTTCTCCCCATGATTCTTTAGTCTTGCAGCTAATTTAATTTTTTCTTTAATTTAATTTTTTTTCTTTTTCTCTTTTTCTGCTAATTTTTGTTAACTTTTACCCTTTTTTTAAACATTTTTAAACTAGTTTATCTTAACAATGCCAATAAGTTAAGCAACCTAGAGGAAATGGATGCATTCCTAGAAAAATATAAACTCCCAAAATTGAACCAGGAAGAAATAGACAAGCTGAACAGACCGATA
>PISX010035465.1:0-12888 GCA_004024625.1 Mellivora capensis
GGGAGGTTGGGGGAGCCTGGTGGTGGGTATTATGGAGGGCACGCATTGCATGGAACACTGTGTGTGGAGTAAAACTATGAATTCTGTTACGCTGAAAAGAAATTTAAAAAATGAGAAAAAAATCTCTAAGTTAATCTATTTAATAAACATTTTAATAAAGTAATACTATTACACATTTTAATACTACATAATACTATTAAACCCTCATTAAATTATTTATTTATTTATTTTTCAATAAATCTGGCTTTATTTTGTCATAATTGTATCTTGTTTTTAATGTAATGGATATGACCTGTAGCAACTTAAAATTGTTATCTTAGCATTTTTTTCTTTTTAATTTTTGTAATTTCTTTTCAGCGTAACAGTATTCATTGTTTATGCACCACACCCAGGGCTCCATGCAATACGTGCCCTCCCTAATACCCATCACCAGACTCCCCTAACCTCCCACTCCCCGCCCCTTCAAAACCCCTCAGGTTGTTTATCAGAGTCCATAGTCTCTTATGGTTCACCTCCCCTTCCAATTTCCCTCAACTCCTTTCTCCTCTCCATCTCCCCATGTCCTCCATGTTATTTGTTATGCTCCACAAATAAGTGAAACCATATGATAACTGACTCTCTCTGCTTGACTTGTTTCACTCAGCATAATCTCTTCCAATCCCGTCCATGTTGCTACAAAAGTTGGGTATTCATCCTTTCTGATGGAGGCATAATAGTCCATAGTGTATATGGACCACATCTTCCTTATACATTCGTCCGTGGAAGGGCATCTTGGTTCTTTCCACAGTTTGGCAGTCGTGGCCATTGTTGCTATGAACATTGGGGTACAGATGGCCCTTCTTTTCACTGCATCTCTATCTTTGCGGTAAATACCCAGTAGTGCAATTGCAGGGTCATAGGGAAGCTCTATTTTTAATTTCTTGAGGAATCTCCACACTGTTCTCCAGAGTGGCTGCACCAACTTGCATTCCCACCAACAGTGTAAGAGGGTTCCCCTTTCTCCACATCCTCTTCAACACATGTTGTTTCCTGTCTTGCTTATTTTGGCCATTCTATCTTGTGTTAGGTGGTATCTCAATGTGGTTTTATTTTGAATCTCCCTAATGGCTAGTGATGATAAACATTTTTCCATGTGTCTGATAGCCATTTGTATGTCTTCATTGGAGAAGTGTCTGTTCATATCCTCTGTCCATTTTTTGTCATGATTATCTCTTTTGTACGTGTTGAGTTTGAGAAGTTCTTTATAGATCCTGGATATCAACCTTTTGTCTGTACTGTCATTTGCAAATATCTTCTTCCATTCCATGGGTTGTCTCTTTGTTTTGTTGACTGTTTCTTTTTATTTATTTTTTAAATATTTTATTTATTTATTTGACAGACAAGGATTACAAGTAGGCAGAGAGGCAGGCATACAGAGGAGGAAGCAGGCTCCCTGATGAGCAGAGAGCTTGACGTGGGGCTGGATCCCAGGATTCTGGGATCATGACCTTAGCTGAGAGCAGAGGCTTTAACCCACTGAGCCACACAGGTGCCCCGAACACTCATTAAATATTTTAATAAAACATTTAAATAAATATAATAAATAATAAAATTGAATGATGGACAAAGTACCAGTATTTGTGATTATCCATAACTGACTTCAGTATATACATAAATTAATACATACATAAATTAATTTTTTATTAATTATAAAATTAAATGCATAATTTTATATATACAGATATACATAAATTAGTTTTTAATTTTTTTATTTCAAATGTACTCATTCATTAGACTGTTCCTTTGACAAAATCATTATTGTTCTGTATTTTGAAAAGGTGACATCGTCCTGAGACTCTCATCTGCACTCCTGCTTCTCCAAGGCCCTAAGAATCGCCCCCAGGATGAACAGAAGCAGGTTTCTCCCATTAGTGTCCAAGGACCAGGGGTCTCTCCCTTCCTAGATTTGTTAATTTCTTCATCAACTCTTCACTGTTCAATATCCTCACCCAGCTCTTGTCCCAAACACACAAGACACATCCCTAATAGAATTTTGATTGTTAGGCCTTCATATGTGTGACACATTTTGTCAGTTACAGTAAGCCACAAGAACATTCTAAAATCTCCATGTAATAATCATAGTTCTCCTGAGGAACAGAACCCATAGCTCATTGGCATACATCACTGTAGAGGCTGAGAAGTCCCATGATCTACTATCACAAGTTGGAGACCCAGGTGGACAGTGATGTAAGTCTCATCACATTCTCAGTGGGGTCTAGTCGGACATCCTGGGGACCTGAGGGTGTAACTGCATCCAAGGGAAGTAGGTGACTAGTGTACCTGCTCAAGCATGCACACAGGAAGTAAACATGGATAAGGTCATCAATCTTTCCTAGAAACAGAATCACAAAGCCCCAGAGAAACAATGTTCAATCCACTCACCCATGTCCAAGTCACTTTGACACATTGACTTAACCATCACTCATTAAACTCCCATAAACTGGGCATCCATATTCATTTCCTTAATCACACTCACTCTACAAACAAAGAAAATAACACAGTTACAATTTCACCATATATGATACTAGTAACCCGCATACTTCTAAAAAAAATCTCTAGAGGAGGAGGTGAAGTCCTTCCGTGGTGTTTTCTCTTCTCATTGTTTACCTTCAATTGAAATATTATAACGGGTAACTAAGAAATCATAAATACAATGATATAAAGCCAACTGTATTTTTGTTACATGGCAAAGAAAAAGTGAAGGGAACAACACAAAAACACACACATATTTATAAAAATAAGGAGAAAATAGGCATGGTAGCTAAGGTCTTCATTTTTGTAACCAGAAATGAATGAAAACTGGTATTTATAGCAGCTTTGATATTTTACCAATGATGTATTCTCTTCATAGTTAGTTAACTCTAGAGTCCGTCCCAGTCCATTACTTGGCAGGATGACCATGAAGGAACTCAACTTTGCCTCAAATTTGCAAGAAGTTGCCACTGAATCAATGATGCAATCCTGTCTTCATGAGGGAATTTCTCTGGTATAAAACCAGGTGTTGCAGAGGGTGGAAAACATGATAAGACAGTACGTTCCACCTTTAACTGGTGTCTGAATGTCATGGAGAAACAAGTGTGAACCAGGTTCAACTTTTTCTTCCCCTCTGAAGTAATTCAAGGACTCTCCCCGTGAGGCCGCATATGCAGGGTGGGGGAGAAAAAGCAGCATATTAGGAATGGGGATCATGGGCATGTGTAAAATACTTCATGTGACTTGCTTGTGTCTTCAGGATCTCTTCAGACACCATCATTTCCTCCATCAGCTGGTGGAGTATCACTGTACATGCTCCATTTTATGGCTTGGGCATTCAAATAAAGCCCACTTCAAGATGGACGCTCAATTTCCATGCCAACCTAGTGACTCAGGCTTGAACATATAGTTCCTAAGATCCAGGAACAGGCTCCTAGTTATTTCTCAAAGAAGAATTATGATTTGCAAACACGGACAGGGCTTTCCTCCATTTTTTTTTTATTTCATTTATTTTCAGTGTAACAGAATTCATAGTTTTACAACACACCCAGTGCTCCACGCAATATGTTCCCTCCATAATACCCAACACCAGGCTCCCCCAACCTCCCACCCCCCGCCCCTTCAAAACCCTCAGGTGGTTTTCCAGAGTCCATAGTCTCTCATGGTTCATCACCCACCCAATTTCCCTCAACTCCCTTCTCCTCTCCATCTCCCCATGTCCTCCGTGTTATTTGTTATGCTCCACAAATAAGTGAAACCATATGATAACTGACTCTCCCTGCTTGACTTGTTTCACTCAGCATAATCTCTTCCAATCCTGTCCATGTTGCTACAAAAGTTGGGTATTCATCCTTTCTGATGGAGGCATAATACTCCATAGTGTATATGGACCACATCTTCCTTATACATTCGTCCGTGGAAGGGCATCTTGGTTCTTTCCACAGTTTGGCGACCGTGGCCATTGCTGCTATAAACACTGGGGTACAGATGGCCCTTCTTTTCACCACATCTGTATCTTTGGGGTAAATACCCAGTAGTGCAATTGCAGGGTCATACGGAAGCTCTATTTTTTTTTTTTTATGTGTCAGAGAGAGAGGGAGAGTGAGAGAGCGAGCACAGGCAGACAGAGTGGCAGGCGGAGACAGAGGGAGAAGCAGGCTCCCTGCCGAGCTAGGAGCCCGATGTGGGACTCGATCACAGGATGCTGTTACCATGACCTGAGCCGAAGGCAGCCGCCTAACCAACTGAGCCACCCAGGCGTCCCGGGAAGCTCTATTTTTAACTTCTTGAGAAATTTCCACACTGTTCTCCAGAGTGGCTGCGCCAACTTGCATTCCCACCAACAGTGTAAGAGGGTTCCCCTTTCTCCACATACTCTCCAAGACACGTTGTTTTCTGTCTTGCTAAGTTTGGCCATTCTAACTAGTGTGAGGTGGTATCTCAATGTGGTTTTAATTTGAATCTCCGTGATGGCTAGTGATGATGAACATTTTTTCATATGTCTGATAGCCATTTGTACATCTTCATTGGAGAAGTGTCAGTTCATATCTTCTGCCCATTTTTTGATATGATTATCTGTTTTGCATGTGTTGAGTTTGAGAAGTTCTTTATAGATCCTGGATATCAACCTTGTGTCTGTACTGTAATTTGCAAATATCTTCTCCCATTCTGTGGGTTGCCTCTTTGTTTTGTTGACTGTCTCCTTTGCTGTGCAGAAACTTTTGATCTTGATGAAGTCCCAAAAGTTCATTTTTTATTTTGTTTCCTTTGCCTTTGGAGACATATCTTGAAAGAAGTTGTTGTGGCTGATATCAAAGAGGTTACTGCCTATGTTCTCCTCTAGGATTCTGATGGATTCCTGTCTCACATTGAGGTCCTTTATCCATTTCGAGTTTATATTTGTGTATGATCAGGAGGAAGCCTGGAACAAACAGCTGAGAAGCCACGAAAACAGAATCAAGGAAATAAATGATGCCATGAAAAGTTCCAATGTCAGAATTATTGGAATACCTGAAGGGGAGGAGAAAGAAAGAATTCTAGAAGATATTGTCAAGCACGTTCTTCATGAACATTTTCCAAATATTGCAAATGGAAACAGCGTTCATGTACTGGAGGCAGAACGCCCCCCCCCCCCCAAGATTTTAGATTCTTGAAACACCTCAAGACAATTGATAGTAAGAATGAGGAATTATAATTCTAGAGAAACTCTCTTGAAGGCAGCTAGGACAAAGAAGCTCCTTACGTACAGAGGAAAGCCCATCAGAATAACGTCAGACCTGTCCACAGCAACCTGGCAAGCCAGAAAGGGCTGGCAAGATATATTAAGGGCACTAAATGAGAAAAACATGCAGCCAAGAATACTTTCTCCAGCAAGATTGACATTCAAAATGGATGGAGAGATAAAGAGTTTCCAAGACTGGCAAGGCTTAAAAGAGTTTGCAAACCCCAAGCCAACATTTTAGGAAATATTAAGGGGGGTTCTATAAAAGAGGGAAAACCCCAGGAATATCATTGTACAGAAATATAGAGACAATCTACAGAAAGAAAAGCTTCAAAGGTAATACGATGTCAATAAAACATACCTATCGATAATCACTCTCAATGTGAATGGCCTAAATGCACCCATAAAACGACACAGGGTTGCAGATTGGATAAAACGACAGGACCCATTCATATGTTGTCTACAGGAGACCCATTTCGCACCTAAGGATACACCCAGATTGAAAGTGAAGGGATGGAGAAACATCTTTCTTTCCTCCAAAATTTTAAAGTCCAAACTGTGATTTGCCCATAGGCACTGCCACAACTTTTAACAACTTGTGCAGCACAAACTGGAGATTGGACTAGGCATGGGTTGACAATCTCCACCCCTACAACCCCTATATCCATGACGGTAGCACTAATCTTAGGAGTTCTTCAAGGAACATTTATCAGCATAATGTCCTATTCTTCTAGAAAGAGGTAATTATATACATCAGTATGTCCATCCTTACAAGATACAGCTACACCTCCATGAAGAATGGCTACAATACAAAAAGGCTGACAATACTATATGCCAACAAGCATGTAAAGAATGTAGAACTATTCTTCATTTCCAGCTGAAATTTCACCTGCAGAAAGAACATATGTAATTAGATCCCATGGTAAGAGAGCCTGAGAATTCCTAGGAACCAACCTCTACAAGCTAGTGGAGATAGTGGAGTAAATAATTCTCAGCCTGTTGGAGGAAGAACCAGGGGATCCCTTGGTATATTGTTCAGTCCAAGAGTAGGAAAGGAAAAGTGGGGATGATCATGAGATTGAAATTAACGGGGTGCCATCCTCCTTCTTACGCCTCTGTTCTCTTCGGATTCTCAGTGGGTTGGAGGATACTCACATCCACTTGGAAAGGAAATCTGTTACACAGCAGGGACCCAATGCTAATCTCACCTAGAAGCACACTGACTCCTATGGAAATCCAAGGCTTCTGTTCAAGGCTTGTAGACTAAGCCATGTCTGTGCCTCTCTGTAGTCTAGGGGGATGGGCTTCTCTGTGACCTCAACTTTCTAAGAGGACCAAGAAATGTGTGTTCCTTTTTCGATATCTTCCACATTTTCTTGCTTCAAAGATGGTGTAATAAGTACCCAGTGTTTTATATATTAGAGGCTCAAAAGGGCACTCTACTTTTTTTTATTTCAGAATATTTAAACTTATTTCCCTTCCTTCTCTCATCCAATGGTCCTATGATCTCAACTACTGTTTTAATGTGGAAATCCCATTGAATATTATTCAATTAGTATATCATTTTGTGGTAAGTGACTGTTGCTACCTGTAGTCCATGCACATAATCTCACCTAACAAGTCATAAGGAGAAGAAATCATTTGTTGGCAATGGGACAGACACTTGGCACAGGACGTCAGAAGTGTCCAAAAGGACGAGAATGGCAGGGATATTGTCAGCAGCACTCAGTATCCCAGTGCAGTGGGCATTGATGCATTTTGAATGGTTTGGCTGGATGGCAGTGTTCTTGATGCAGAGGATCCTTTCAGGAATGGAAAAGGACTGGACCTGGAGACAGAACACAAGTCCTCTCCTCACCCAGAGGGTTCAAAGGGACTGATCTAAGAAAACCTAAATTGAGGTTGATTAGAACTTCACATCAAACTGAATTCCTCCATCTTGTCATTTTCTCTCAGATTCTACCTTCTTCTCTGTGTTACAGAAGTCAGTTATGTTTCCTCCTCCTGAAAGTAACAGCTTTATGTAGAAGAGGCCAGATAGTGTTGAGGGTTTGGTGCTTCAGAGGGATCTCTGGTGTGTGCTGTGTGTTCTCTGCTGTTCTGTTTTAGCAGAACTTGCCTTCAGACCAGTTGTCTATGGAGCCTCTCTTTCCTGCAGTGGGGAGTGTTCGGTCCTTGGCCAGAATCTGTGGATTTTTAAGTAGGTGTTCTCTGCTTGGCTTGTTAAATGAGACCTGATACCACTTCCTTAGAAGTGAGGCCCTGAAGAATTACCTAGTCAGTCAGGAGTTGTGGTTTGTGCAGTGTGCAGCCACTCTGGAAACAGGACGAAGATTCCCAAATACTTAAATGTAGAACTACACTATGATCCAGCAATCACACGACTGGATATTTACCCAAAGAGCACAAAAAGACTAGTTCACAGAGATCCTCACACCCCTATATTAACAGCAGCATTATTTACAATAGCCAAACTATGGAAAGAGACCATGTTTCCACTCATTGATGAATGATAGAGAAGAGGTGGTTCATGCAGAGAGTGGAACATTACTAACTCACAAAAAGAGAATGAAATCTTGCCATTTTCAATAACATTAATGGAGCTGGAGAGTTATGCTAAGTGTATTAGTCAGTGAATGACAAATACCATATTATTTCACTCATATGTTGAATTTAAGAAACAAAATGAATGAGGGAAGGGGGAAAGAAGGAGACAAAACAAGAAACACACACTTAACTACAGACAATAGACTGACGGTTACCATAACGGCGGCAGGTGGAGGTGGGTTATGAAGGTTTGGGTCATGTTAATTATTCCCTATGTTAAATAAATGTAATTTAAATAAAAACTTGAAAATATCTGCAGACTGAAGTGGTGTTCATGGTCCTGAACTTCATAGCATACCACAGAAGGATTCTTCCATTACACAAAGCTGATATTATTCAGGGATTTACTAATTACCACTTCTGTGAAACTGAATGGTTAACAACTATCAAGTGTCCAAATTCCTGAGCTCCCATTAATATAAAGTGACTCATACTGGGAAACATAACTTATTCATAGTTTTTAAGGTTTTATTGCTTGTTTTATAGGGCTAGGGAGTCACTGGCCTATTTTTAAATTTTGCATCTTGACTATCCCTTTGCTTTATTTTACCTTCTGTATAATTAGCTTTCTGCTCATGTCCTTTTTATGTGAGAGAAGAAAAGACCAACACAACTGGTAAACATTAATATACCATACATATCTCAACTCTACTTGGTTAAACCAGTAATAACACCAGGAAGCTCTGGGAAAGGTGCACATGATATCCTATGAGTGGCAAGACTAAGTTCCAGTCCTGAATCCCTGATCATGGAAGGTCTGGACCACATGTCAGGTGTGGTGAAGAAATGAGACTCTGTTGGAGGTGCTTCAGTGTGAAATCATGTGGTGTATATGCTTGTCACCATTGCATTTTACATTTCATAAATATTTAAGATTCTACATATTATGGTGTGTGTTTATTTTCTAAAATAAAACAATTAAAGGCAGGTATTTTTAACAACTAACACAGAAAATCTATGCTGATATATATGCAGTGATTTTCAAGGTTTAGAATAATTTTAATGTTTTCTCTAATTTAGGTAGAAAGAGAGAAATTGTGTCTCAAATGTCATAACCACAGGTATGTAGAGTAATGACAGTCAACTTTTTGCATTTATCTATTTTCTCCCTGACTGTTTCTCCCTGACTGGACATTAATTAACTAAAACAGTCATGACTCTCTGTGTGCTTCCATATGTGTTGGCATTTCCTAACTCATCTGTGCCCACACCTCACTGGCAGCTGTCCAAACACCCTGCATCCCACATCCTGCCCAAGTGTGGTCGTCCTGAACTCCTGGGCCAGGCTGGGTCACAATGGTGCTTCTGAGTACTCAGGAAGCATGGACAAGTGTCAGCTGGCCTTCCCTTTCACCTCCCATTCCTCTGCAGGGAACAAGCCCAAGCTTGAGGATGCATGCTTATGATGTGTTGTTCCCCTGGTCCTCACTGCCAGACACCGCACATGTATTCCAGTACCTGCTGCCTTTGTCTTATTTAATTTTTAATTTAAATTTTATTAGTTACCACAGTGTAATATTGGTTTCTGGAGTATAATTCATTGATTCATCACTTACATACAACACCTAGTGTTCATCCAAACCAGAGCCTTTTTTCAGGCTCATCATCCATCTCCCCAATCATCACTCGTCTCCCTCCGTCAACCTGCGGTATATTCTCTATTACTAAGAGTCACCTGTGGTTGTTTCCCTCCTTCCCTTTTTTTCTTTTTCCACTTCCCTTATGATCATCTGTTTTCCTTCATAAATTCCACATATGAATCATAAATGGGAGAAGATATTTGCAAAAGACATATCTGGTAAAGTTTAATATCCATAATCTATAAAGTCTTTACCACACTCAACACGCAAATAATGCAGTTAAGAAATGGCCAGAAGAAAGGATGGAATAAACACTTATGGAAATGACAGTACAGACAAAAGGTTGATATCCAGGATCTATAAAGAACTTCTCAAACTCAACACATGCAAAGCAGATAATCACATCAAAAAATGGGCAGAAGATATGAACGGACACTTCTCCAATGAAGACGTACAAATGGCTATCAGACACATGAAAAAATGTTCATCATCACTAGCCATCAGGGAGATACAAAATAAAACCACATTGAGATACCCCTCACACCAGTTAGAATGGCCAAAATCAGCAAGACAGGAAACAACGTGTGTTGGAGAGGATGTGGAGAAAGGGGAACCCTCTTACACTTTTGGTGGGAATGCAAGTTGGTGCAGCCACTCTGGAGAACAGTGTGGAGATTCCTCAAGAAGTTAAAAATAGAGCTTCTCTATGACCCTGCAATTGCGCTACTGGGTATTTACCCCAAGGATACAGATGTGGTGAAAAGAAGGGCCATCTGTACCCCAATGTTTATAGCAGCAATGGCCACGGTCGCCAACCTGTGGAAAGAACCAAGATGCCCTTCAACAGACGAATGGATAAAGAAGATGTGGTCCATATACACTATGGAGTATTATGCCTCCATCAGAAAGGATGAATACCCAACTTTTGTAGCAACATGGACGGGACTGGAAGAGATTATGCTGAGTGAAATAAGTCAAGCAGAGAGAGTCAATTATCATATGGTTTCAGTTATTTGTGGAGCATAACAAATAACACGGAGGACATGGGGAGATGGAGAAGAGAAAGGAGCTGAGGGAAATTGGGGGGGAGATGAACCATGAGAGACTATGGACTCTGAAAAATAACCTGAGGGTTTTGAAGGGGCGGGGGGTGCGAGGTTGGGGAAGCCTGGTGGTGGGTATTGTGGAGGGCACGCATTGCATGGAGCACTGGGTGTGGTGTAAAACTATGGATGAATTCTGTTACGCTGAAAAGAAATAAAAAGTAAAATAAAATAAAATAAAATAAGTAAAAAAAAAAAAAAAACACTTGTGGAAAGAAAACATCCAGATGGCTCTCAGATACATGAAGAGACGCTCAACATCAGTCATCATCAGGGAAACACAAATCAAGCCCATGGTAAGATGTCACCTCATACCTGTCAGAATGAATATAGTCCAATACCTCCTGAAGAGAATTCTCAGACTAAGGGCAATTTCATTAGTGATTCACATCAAATATAATTGGAAACAGAGAGACATGGTTTCTAAGACTACTCCTCCAAGGACAAGTAGTTGACCCTCACCTGACTGAGAGAGGGGACATTTCCCATACAATAGAACTTATGAATTTATACCTTCAGGAGGGAAAGATCTCAACCATTTTTGTTTGTTTGTTTGTTTGTTTGTTTTAGTTTAAATGCATTTAAGACCTCAACCGTTTGATGGCAACTGATAAATTGTAGGGACTTGATTCAAGATTCACTCACCTCTAAATACAATAAATAGGACTGGATATTGTAGCCAAGGAGCAGAGTGAGGAGCTCAAGTAAAGGAGGTAAGTATGAGGACATATCCTTTCAAAAGGACAATCTGTAGCGGTTATGTTGAGAGGGTAACTCCTCACATGTTGGATAATTTGGGAAGAGTGAAGAGGAGTCCCTGTATCTCTGCAAGGGTCTTTGACACCTGCCGGTGTACTGAGACCATCAGGGAGCACTCACAATCCCTCTGACTCAAGAACCACGGAGCTCAGGCTTCAGGACAAGAGGTGGATGGGGGCTGGTCTACTCTCAAGGACTTCCAGCTAAGTGTTCTGTTAAGTTCTTCCAGAAAGGACACAGTAAACAGTGTGTAAATCTGTGGGAATACAGAAGAGTCTGCCATTTAAAAAAAAAAAAATCAAAATGGTAATAACAATACTTGCCAAGGGCAAAGCATTGGGATTAATATAATTAATATCATATGGCAATAAATATGAGTGTAGAAGTAAAATGACCTCAATTTCAGAGATGAAGAACTGTCTTTAACAGTATGCTTTCTGATCTCAGGTGTTCTGACGTTAATTACTTAACTAATAATTCCATTCTTTTATCTTTATTGAAGTTTTCCATTGATGTGTACAGTGAGATCAGGTGTAAATGTCCCTTGTGGTTGTTGATAACACACTGTGTCTTCAACAGCTCTGTGAGTCTCTGTCAAGGCTTCTCAAAGTCTCCAAGTTTCTGTAACAGAAAGCCCTTGTCTCCACACATCAGTCTACTGGGACTCATGGACATTCAGCAAGCCTGCAAATCTCATGTCCAGCTATGTCCTGCAGAAGGTTAAAGGGAGAAAATAGGTCCCATGGTTAGGAGCACAGACTAGACACTGGGGCTTAATTTCACCTGCTGTGCACCCCTGGATTCACACAACCATTCTGTGCTGCAGTGTGTACATATCCACCCATAAAATAGTCACAAAATTGGTACCTACATCACGATAATGGGGTGCATATGTGATAAAAAGAAGATAATGGGTGCTAAGTAGTGAACAAGAGAAGTTGAGGACGTGAGTGAATATGAGTGAAAGAAACATGGCTGTGTGACAGTTTCCTGACCAGGATGTCTTGTGTCTGCAGGTGCCCAGTGTGAGGTGCAGCTGGTGGACTCTGGGGGAGACCTGTTGAAGCCTGAGGGATCCCTGAGACTCTCCTGTGCAGCCTCTGGATTCACCTTCAGCAGTTACTATATGAGCTGGGTTTGCCAGTCTCCAGGGAAGGGGCTGCAGTGGGTCACAAGTATTAGTGATGGAAGTAGTTACACGCACTATGCAGACTCTGTGAAGGGCCGATTCACCATCTCCAGAGACAACGACAAGAACACGCTGCAGCTGCAGATGTACAGCCCGAGAGCCGAGAACACGGCCCTGTATTACTGTGTAAAGACACAGTGAGGGGAGGTCACTGTGAGCCCAGACACAAACCTACTCTAGGATGGGATCTGGACCACCAGGGGGTGCACACCACTCATCAGTTCTGTCTTTAAGCCCCAGGAGCAGGCACAGCTGGAGGATATGGGCAGGTTTCCTGTAAGGTTCTATGTCCTTCACGCCTTCAAGCTTTTTCCCCAAGGGAGCCTCTCTGGTCACATGATTCTGTGCTTCCTCTTCAGTCTCTGACTTACAAATTTGGGACAACAACTATAGGAACATGCACAAAAGACAGTGTCA
>PISX010035466.1:0-12882 GCA_004024625.1 Mellivora capensis
ACTGGTAGGAGAAAAAGATGGGAGAGTGGTTGTAAATTCTCAGTGTGGGCGAGGAAGGTTATTTTGCTTCTTCCTGGATGTATCTTGATATCTTTTTTTAAAGGATACAACTTTCCTAAGATATCAGGGGATTAAAAATTGGTTTACCTATAGGGGTAGCATTGATTGGGGAAAGGGGATTACCTTGAATTTTAACTCTGTATGAATATTAGCAAATAAAAGTAAAGAAAAGAATGATCTAAACTAAACTAAAGTGAAATTTTAAAAAAATACATAAAAAATAGAAAAGCAAAAGAAAAACATGGGTATATGTATCAAAAAGTTCAGGTTAAAAGGTTATTATGGAATTTGATGTACTGGACGTCTCACTGTGATGGTAAATAGGCTAAAAAAAATCTATATAACAAAATAAAAAAGATTTTAAAAAATTTTAAAAATGAACCAGAATAGTGGGAACGAATTAAGAATTAAACGTATCTATGAAGTAGTAGTGATTGTTGTCTTCTCTGCTGGTTGGCTTTCTGGGGGAGGGGACTGCAGCGTGGGTTTTCAGGCAGTGTTTCCTGCGTTAAGTCCTCCCGCCCCCCTCCAGGGGGTGGGCTCTGAGGAAACTGGGCCTTTAGGCTTTTGTTCTCTGGAGGTTTTTATGTCTGTTCATTTGTTTTCTCTCCCCTTGGCAGCTCCTGATGGTTCTTGGAGGTTTAGAGGAAAGCAAACTGCACCCAGACCTCCCTCCCAGAGAGAAGCCCCAGTCCGTTCCCCTCTGGGTACTGCAGAGCAGGTTCCCAGCCGAGATCTCTGGGGACACCTGTGTGTCCTGCTTGTACACAAAACCACAAGCGGCAGCTGTCTGGGCAGCTCCAGACCGCCAGAGAGTTTCCAAGCAGGGAAGGCACACAGAGATTTTCCCGCAGGCCAGAGCTGAGAGCGATCAGACTTTCTGGGTCCTAGAGAGCCCCCCGCTGGTGCCCGCGCGCCTCTCTCAGGGGAGGGGGTGGAGCACGTCAGGCTCTGCTAGCGCGGAGCGGCGCACACGTGGGGACTGCAAAAGTCTGTTTCTGCTCCGGGAGGGTCCCAGCCCCTGCCACACGCCAAACACCTGTAGGAGGTCTCCTCACAGCTCAGAGACCAAGACCTGGTTTCTCCGGTGCACTCTCTCTGGCTCAGCGCCAGGGGTGTCTGCCCTCCGTGGGGGACTTAAGCCCCTGTCCCTAACAGTTCCAAATCCCACAATTTCACCCTGCTATCTTTTCTCTTTTTGAGTGCTTTTTATCGGTCTTCAAGTTAATGCTGGTCCCCAGTCATAGGGCACTCTCGTATTGGGGCATTACTTCCCAATGCGTCTCCTCTGGTGGCTCCCTCCCCCTTTTGCTTATCTTCCGATACCAGTCCGGTGTTCCCGCTCGGCTTTACCTGCCCACTGGCGTCTTCTGCCCCCGTAGAGATCCTGACGAGTAGAATTCTGATCTCAGGCTGATTTCATGAGTGATCGGGGTTCCTTGGTAGGTAATCAGCTCACTTTAGGGGACAGGTTGAACCAGAGCCTCCTCCTAGTTCCCCGCCATCTTGTCTCCTACACACATAATTTGTATAACAATAATAAGCTTTAATAAAGAAGGAGAAAATAGGATAACAGTTAACAAAGCTTTTTTTTTACTATTGAAATTAAACCAGTATTAGTCTATAGATTAAGAGAAACTGTTAATTGTAATCTCTAAGGCAACCATTAAGAAAATAGTTAAAGAATTTAGTAAAATTGAAAGTGAGGCAATTAACTTGTATAACAAAAATATCTGTTTAAACTTCAAAATGGGCAATATTTTTTTTGAAAAATTTTTTTGAAATTTTTAAAATTTCATTTCTTTTCATTGTAACAGAATTCATAGTTTTACACCACACCCAGTGCTGCATGCAATGCGTGCCCTCCACAATACCCACCACCAAGCTCCCCCAACCTCCCACCCACCGCCCCTTCAAAACCCTCAGGTTGTTTTTCAGAGTCCATAGTCTCTCATGGTTCAAATGGCAATATTAAATGAATAAAGGAACAAACGACATAAAGTATACAGAAAAGAAATAGCCAAGTGGTAAACATGGATCCTATCTTCTCTTTAATTACATTTAATGTAAATGTACTAAACCTTCCAATCAAGAATCATATATCTGTACAATGGATTTAAAAAGCCATTGTCTAATCATAGGCTGTCTACAAGGGACACACATTCTATTCAAAGTAGATTGAAAGTAAAAAGATGGAAAAAAATATATACTATGGAAAGAATAACCAAAAATAGCCCCCCCTCTTTTTTTTTTTTTTGGCTATCCTAACATCTGGCAAAATAGAGTTTAAGACAAAAGAGAGTTACTGACCAAAGAAAGACAGTTGAGAATGATTAAAGCAACAGTTCATAGGAAGGTATAATGATTAAAAATATGAATGCACCTAAGAACAGAGTGCCTAAATACATGAAACAAAACTGATACAACTGAAGAGAGAAATGCACAATTCATCAGTAGCTGAAGACTTCAACAACCCACTCTTACAAATGAATAAATAGAACAACTAGGCAGGAGATCAGCCAGAAATTAGGAGATTGAAACAACACTCTAAGCAAGTTATATCTAACAGATACCTGTAGAATACTCAAGAGAGGAATACACATTCTTCTCAATAGGACATGGAATATTCTGCAGGGTAGGCCTTATATGGGCCATAAAATAAGCCTCAATAAACTTAAAAGGTTTTAATTTATACAAATGATGTTCTCTGAACAATATGCTAATACAGATGTTAAGAAAATGAGGTTGAAGGTGGATGTGAAATATTCATATCCCGGGGCGCCTGGGTGGCTCAGTGGGTTAAAGCCTCTGCCTTCGGCTCAGGTCATGATCCCAGGGTCCTGGGATTGAGCCCCACATCGGGCTCTCTGCTCAGCAGGGAGCCTGCTTCTCCTCTCCCCTTTCTCTGCCTGCCTCTTTGCCTACTTGCGATCTCTGTCTGTCAAATAAATAATAAATAAAATCTTTAAAAAATATATTCATATCCCTTTGTAGGGAAGGGGTGTGAAATGAGGCCACGTTGTAGGGTAAAGGCAAATTGCAGGAGAGTCTACACTGAAAATCTCATTTTTGAGGCAGGATGAAAACACAACAAAAGTGACAGAAACAGGACATCATTTGTACACATGGTCGTCCTCCATACTTGGCTCTACTGAGTCTGGTGGAACTTTCTGGGCACTCAAAAAGGCTGCATATATATTGTCGGTCTCAAGTTGACTTATGGTGGAAATGCGTGGTGCAGTTTTGCCTTTGATAGTTATCCAGTGTGTGTGTGTGTGTGTGTGAGAGAGAGAGAGAAAGTGTGTGATTGTGCGTGTGTTGTGTACATGTGTATGCATATCTATATATACTCATGTGTGTATATAAACATCTATATGTGTTTGCATGTATACATATATTTGTATATATAAATTTGTATTTATATATGTGTGTATCCTTATATTTTTATGTATGTATGTTTACAGACATTGGAAAATTAGAGAACAGTATTTGTTTTTGTTTCAGTTTGTTACCTACAGCTATCACTTCATGTAGTGTGATTATAATAGCTGCTTTAATATCTTTTTCTTTCACTTCCAATACTTGTGTCATCTTTGTGCTTGCCTCTCTTGCTTGCATTTTCCCATGGAATTTATTAACGTTTCCCTGGTTTTTCATATACTAGTTGATTTTAAGTATATCTGGACATTTTAGTGTTCTGATTTTAGAGAAAGTATCATGATATCCTATAGAAAATCTCAGAAAATCTCTTTTATCCTACAGAAAATCTCTTTCTTTAGATAGATATGTAGATAGTAATGTTTTCCTTATTTTACCTTCGTTTTAGGTTCAGGCCACAAATTTGTAAATTTTGTTGGCTGTTGTTCCAGTCTAGGTTCACATTTCAAAGCCTTTGTGATGCTATTCATATCTGGCCATATATGTACCAACCAGCGAGGAATGTGGGATAATGACAGTGGTCTACTCATTTGATCAGTACTCAAATCATTGAATATTATTTTTGGGTTCAGGTACATGCATGCACAGTTTGTCCAGAGCCCAGATCTTTGTGCACAATTTTATGTGGTCATTTTCATGAGCTCCATTATCTCAGCAAACTCATTGGTGAATTCTAGGGCTTCAGGGTACCTATACTGATTTTGGCTGAAGTATTGCAGTTTAATTTCTCTCCTCTGCCTTGAAAGTTCTCTGATGGGTTTCACGTCAAAGCTAAGTACATATAGCATAAGTACAGAACTAGAATGAATAGGAGAAACAACAACAGCACTGATGGAAAAGGAGTGTTTCTGTGGGAGCTTTGTCTGTCCACACCTGGTGTTTTAGTTTTCTAGGGCTGCCATCACAAAATGCCCCAGAGTGGGTGGCGTAAACAACAGAAACTTATTTTCCCACAGTTCTGGAGGATAAAAGTCTGAGATCAAGTTGTCAGCAGGTTTGGTTTCTTCCAAGGGCTCGCTCCTTGGCTTGCAGATGGCCGCCTCCTCACTGTGTCCTTACAGGATCTTTCTTCTGTGTGTACACATTTCTGGTGTGTCTTTGTATGTCCAAATCATCTCGTCTTTTCTAGGACACTGGTCAGATTGGGTTAGGAACTACCCGTATGATGTCACTGAGTGTGAATTACCTTTTAAAAGGTCCTGTCACCAAATACAGTCAAGTTTGGGGGTAATGCGTCCTAGGGATTCCACATATGAATTTGGGGGTCTATAATTCAGTCCATCAGGGGTAAATCTCCATGACCTTTGATTTGGCAATGGATTCTTAGATAGGACAATAAAAGCGTGAGGAAAGAAGACAAAAGAGATAAATTTGACTTTGCCAAGCTGAAAACCTTTTTGTGTCAAAGGATGTTACCAAGAAAGCAAAAACAAACTACAGGATGGGATAAAAATGTTGTGGCAAGCACGCATCTAAGAAGGGTCTAGTATCCAGAATGCATAAAAAACACAACCCAACAACAAGTAGACAGTCTGGTTTAAAAGTGGACTTAGGATGTGAATACAAATATCTTCAGAAAAGATATACAAATATGCAATAAGGACAGGAAAATCAGCTCAACATTATTAGTCATTAGGGAAATGCAAACAAAATCCCCATGCAGTGCCACAGCATACTCACAAGGGTGGGTGTAATAGAATTATTTTTAAATGAAAAATAAAACATTGAGCAGAATGTGGAGAAATTGGGATCCTTGTGCATTACTGATAGGTATGTAAAATGAATGTCGTCCCTGTGGGAAAGAGTTTGAGAGTTCCTCAAAGAGTTAAATGCAGAATTACCAGGTGACTGACTCATGAATTCCACCCCCCAAATTGAAAGCATTTATTGAAATGAAAACTTGTGTACACATGTTCATGGCAGCCCTATTCACCCTAACCAAAAGGTGGAAACACCTCAAGTGTCCATCAACTGATGGACGGACAAACAAAAGTGGTATGTCCATACAGTGGAATATCGTGCAGCCATAAAGAGGAATCAAGTACTGATTCATGCATCATGATGGATGAACCTCAGAACCATTACACTAAGTGAGAGAGGCCAGACACAAAAGGTCACATATTGTATGATTTCAGTTGTATCCAATTTTAGGCAATATAGAACAAATGTAAATTGGGTAAATTCACAGAGAAAGAGAGCAGATAAGTGGTTTCTAGAACGTAGAGTCACAGATGACAAAACGGGGGAGAACTAATTAAAGGGTATGAGGTTTCCTTTTGGAGTGATGGTGTATTTTGGGACTTGACAGAGGGGATACCTGGAGAGCACATGTGAATGTACTAAATGCCACTGACATGTACCCTCTAAAATGGTGAATTTTTATCACAACAACAACAATAATGATAAACAGAATAAAGTGCTGATTGGCTTTACGCTTTTACAAATAGTGAATTAACTCCAACATCTGCTAAATGCATCATTTAGGAAACCTTTATGTTCTGAATAGTGGAGCTCAAATTATAGTAACAGTTGGGAATCCCACTAAATTTTAAAAGGGAGCCCCTGAAATCTTAGGGGAGCTAATGAATATAAAATAGAGGACGTAGAGGTTTCCCTTGCCTTACACATTGAAAGTATTGCCTTACCTCAATTCCCTACGGTCATGGCACCCATTGTCCTAAAGTTTCTATCCTACAGTGGGCATCAGCACTCTGACACAACGGTTAATAAAGTTAAACTCAATCTTTGTCACTTATGAATGGGCTTGACAAAATGGGACCCAGTGGACTGTCCCCACTGAAAACACTGATTACGGGCTAAGGAAAAATAAAACAGGGCCTATAAAGATTGAAATCCATTATGTGAGTTCTATGTAAAGAAGGAATGACTCCCCCCACTGCTTCTCCATTTGACCTTCTCCAGTTTGGCCTGTTCTTAGACGCAGAAAGAATGAAGGATGCCTCAGGGTAGATTCCCACAGCCTTGGTACCTCAGGGTCTGGTCTCACACATTAAGGCCCCCATACCCAATGTTCTTGAAATTATGGACCCCATCCAGTCAGCAACTGCTAAAGGCTTTGCTATTATAAACTTGGCTAATGTGTTCTGTTCAGTGTCTGTATATCAATAGCACCTCAGCTGCAGTGTGCCTTCACTTCTGAAAGGACACAATACACATTTACCTGGCTACACACGGGGTACTTCAATGGCCCTGCCGTCGTCCACAATCTTTGCAGGCAAGATTGTAAGCACATCCACATTTGTCTAGGATCACAGGTATGACATTACATGGATGACCTCTTCCTCCAAGGATAGGCATTTGGAACTGTCAGGACATGCAAATATTCAGAGGGGCTTACAAAAGGCAGGCAAGTCATTGTCCCACACATAGGGCAAGACCATGCCACCTTGGTTAAAGTCCTGAAAATTAGTTGGTAAACCAAGGGCTGCTTTATCGCTGACACTGTCAAGAACCAGCTACTAAAAAAAAAAAAAAAAAAAAAAAAGAACCAGCTATTGACCCTCTTGGCACCCACAATGCTAGAACAAACCCAGCATCTTTTAGAACTTTGTGGGTCCAGTAGGAAATTCCTTGTTTGCCAGTGTTAGCTGAGCCCACTGATCCCGTTATTTAAAAAACTGGCCTGCCTTGAAGGGGCCCCATACAACAAAAGGCTCTAAAATCTGTCCAAATTACAAAACAGCAGGCACTCCTGTTGGGGTCTACCAGAGAGTCCTTCAGTGTAGATGCTTTAGCGACCTCCTCTCATGCCTTCTGGACTCTCAGGACCTCCTGTGATGACCATAAGTTGCTAATGGAACTCTGATATAAGAAAAACACTTCTCCTCGGCCCCACGACATGAGCCATGGGAGCAGCAACTGCTGGCTGCCTAATGAACTCTCTTGGATTTAGAAATTCTCATGGGCCCCACGCCTGTGACATTCAGTAGCCAGTTGCCCATCAGGCCTTGGCTTACGTCACAGCACCCTCACAAGTTTAGCAAAGCCAGCAAGGCAAGGCTTCCTTGTTAACAGATGGAGGTAAACCTGGGCCCCCTGGTATATCCCACTTGCAGTTGGGCTTGGCCTTCGCTGTTGTCACTCCTTTGCCAGATGCCATGGTACTGGAGGATGTCATCCCTCTCTCAGACCCCTTGGCTACCACGGGAGTCCCTTGGGATCACCTGAGGTGAAGAGTAGTGGGTGTTTCTCTGGTTTATGACTGGAAATGTCACCATCACTCTGGTCATCTGTGATGGAGCTCTCAGCCCTTGACCAGGACATCTCTAATAGAAGATGGGACCCAAGGGTCAGCACAACTGACTGAACGTTGGGCAGTTACCTTAGCACTGCATGTGCCGGCCAACAGGCAGTCCAATCTGCACATTTTTAAAAGACTATCCAGGTCGCTGGCATTGTTCTCTGGCTGTCTGACAGGGGCAGTGGCAGCAACGACAATTCCTTGTCCAAGACTGTCCCCTTTGGGGTAAAGAACTCCAGGAATATCTTACCCCACAAGCTCCCAAAATATAAATCAAGGAGACATGTAGCTCTACATATATGAAAGCCACAATACAAGGCCTCACCTAAGACGCTCCTTATCTGCTTTGGAGTTCCAGACGTTATTGGTAGTGACCGAGGCATTTATTTCACTTGTCAGGATACACAATGCCGAGCTCGTGAACAAGCATTCAAGAGACTGTTCCCTTCCCTATCTGGCCTCAGGCTACAGGACTCATAGAGTGCCACAATGGCTTACTTCCCGGACTTCAAATTCAATGAAACAGAAGTGACCCATTTTGGTCATCTGTCACACGTCAGGGATGAATTGTAACAAAGTGTCAGCTCCGTTCCTTGGTGTTTGACTGCTGAGGGCTTTTAAACCTCAGTCCTCCCTCAACCCCAGTGCCTCACATCTGGGCGAGCTCATAAAAACACCCACATGTTCTCTCCCTTGGTGCCGTTTGGATGGGTGGGGTTCAAACTACACAAGCCACTGCCAGCACATGGAAACTCTCATGTTGCCCCCATCCACTAACCACAATAAAACTACCAAACCAGTCTCCTTTCCTGTCTCTCTCAAGCCTGTTTTTTTGCAGCTGCCTGGGAAGCCTGCCCTGCTGTCCCCACTCCTGTCCCACCGACAAAAGCCTCATTATGTAAGTAAGTAAGTAATTACACTTTTCATATTCTCTTGGTGGTGCGTGTGGTTCTACCAGTCCTGACATTTGAACCAAATTTTGGGTAGGGGTCCATACTGTTTCAGAGTGTCTGCAACAGCTCTTCTCATGATTATTCTAGTAGCACACTTGTGGCAGGCATGCTCCCCATCCCTGAAACTTTAGTGTTTGTCAGATCCAAAGAGAGTGTGTGTCCAGTAAGGGACATAGCTCATGTTCTGTTGAACCTGAAGTTACAACTAGTACGCAGTCTTTCTTCTGTGTCCAGCGACAACAGCAAATGGAATTAGTAAAACAAAACAAAACAACACCTGTTGATTGCTTCTTAGTTTTAAGAATCTTTACACATGAGGTCTTGGCCGAGTGGGGCTGAATACAACAAAAAGTATTGGACTGTTGACTGGGAAATTGTTCTAGGAAGCCTGTTCTTTCAGTGTCTGCCATGCTGTATTAATCCGCTCGGGCTGCCATTACAAAATGCCATAGACTGGGTGACTTACAAAACAGACATTTATCTTGCGTGGTTCTGGAGGCTGGCAAGTCCAAGGTCAAGGGGGGTGCTAACTGATCAGTTTCTTAGTGAGAGCCCTCATCCTGGCCTGCAGACAGCTGCCTTCTTTCTGTGTCTTCACAAAAGGTGATTTGGGGTGGGGGGAGTAAACTCTCTAATCTCTTCTGATAAAGGCATTAATCCCAATTAATGCAGAACTCACTTTCATGGCCTCATCAAAGCCCAATTACCTACCAAAGACCCCATCTCCAAATACCATCACACTGTAGGTAAGGGCTTCTATGTGTGGGTTTGGGCGGGGCACACAATTCAGTCCATAGCATGTGCTTAGCCCAGTCCTCTCTTTAAAAGAAGTAGCTCTCTTTCTTGGTTCACTCTTTGGAGGCTTGAAGTGAATGGGGGCACATTCATGAATCACCTTCCACCTCCTAAAACTTCTTCCGTTCTCTGTTCTCCCTGCATCCATTTCAACTTTGTATGTTCTTTTCTAAGGAGCTTGAGTACATCAAAACATCCCAATTCTCTCTCTCTCTTACGGGAGGTCTTTCACCATCGCTGATATTTCATCCGCACACCTTGTTTTTATCTTAAGTAGTTGTGTCTCTACTGGCATGAGCCACCCTGAGGTAGAAACTGGGGAAGAAAATACCTTTTGCATACCCCAGGGTGCCACCATACAGGGACACTATAGTCTTGCTTGCGATCATAGAATTCAAAGGAAGAGACTTGTGTGGGATCAAAGGGTAACCCAGGGTACTCAAGCCTTGAGGGAGGCAGAAGGCTTTGATCACTCATTGGGCGACAAGCATGTCAGTCATTGCTTCTCAGCAAATGAGCTTCGAGCTCATGGTGGAGGAAGTGGCTCTTTGTTGACCCTTCCAATTTCCACCTCCCGTCACCAGCCCAACGGAACCTTTCCCACCTTGTCCACTGCCACCTCAGGCGCAGTCTTGGTTGGCCGATTCTTGGGCTGGCCCTCTGCGCTTCCTGTTGCGGGACTTCCACGGGCACCTTCACAGACTGTTGTACCCTCTGAAGTCATCTTCTCTGCCACCCCCACCGCCTCCTGACAGGTCCTTGTTGCCAACAGCCTCCCTTCAGGGGCAGTCACTTCAGCGGCCGCCATCTTCACCGCAGTTGTCGAGGCCACACAATCAAAGCTCCAGTTGAGGCACTGACTGGCGAGTCCCTCCTGCCATGTCTGCCACAGAGGAGCAATGTCTGATTCCAGGTGGCCAGGACCCCAGACCCGTTGGGGTCCCGGTGTCCCCTTCAGAAGGGGTGGATGGGGTCGAGGAAGCCGCAGCCTTCCTGGGTTCTGAAGGGGTTTCCCGAGCCCTTTCTGAGGAGGAGGGTGGGCAAGATGCTGCCCAGGCCACAGAAAAGAGCCCGGAGGTAAAGCTGGTAGAAGAGGAGGAGGAGGAGGGAGAGGACGAGGAAGAGGAGGAAGAAGAGGAGGAGGAAGAGGAGTTCGAGTTCGAGTTCGAGTTTGGAGATCAGGAAGACTATGAGTACCAGTCGCCAGAGTTTGAGTTTGAGTTTCGGAACCAGGAGGAGTCTGACTATGAGTCAGAAGAGGTGGGTGAAAACGAGGGAGAGAATGAGGAGGAAGAAGAAGAGACTGAACAGGAGGAAGACAATGGCCAAGAGCCTGCAGACGTCCCAGAAGTCGCCGCGGCCGCTCCTGAGACCCCCATGGCACGGTTTCGGTCCCTCTTCAGGGCTCTGCTCCATTCCCTTCTACACCGTATCCATGATAATGACCATGTCCTGGTCCAGCCCCATGCAGGCCGCGTGGGAATCAGGCGCCACTCCCGGGAGCCTGAGGACCCTGGAGAGGGACCAGCGCCTCCAGAGGTGGAAGAGCCAGGAGAAGGACCAGCTCCCCAGGACCAGGAGCACCCGAGAGAGGAAGTGGAGGTCCGGGTGGGCGAGTATCAGGCAGAGGACACCTCGCCCTGGGGGCCCCAGGAACCAACAGAGGAGGCTGTATCCCAAAAGGCAGAGGAACCTACAGCAGAGGCTCACGGAAAAGAGGACGAGGCCCTGGGCGATGCCTCCAAGTCCTCGGAAGCTGGGGCCTGTGCCCCCGACAAGGTCCAGGTTGGCGAGTGGCCGTCAAGTCCTCGGGCCCTTGCAGCCCCCCTTGGGGCACCCAGCTCAAAGGCAGGTGGTGCTCAGCACTTGCCTTTAGCGGTGAAGCAGCGGGTCAAAGCTCTCAAAAATCTTCAGGCCCAATATGCACAAGTGGAAGCTCAATTCTACAGAGATTTTCACGATCTAGAGAAAAAGTATGCGGCCTTCTACCAGCCTTTGTTTGATAAGAGATCTGAGATCGTCAATGCAATCTATGAGCCCACAGAAGGTGAATGCCAGTGGCAAGTAGGTGTCCAGGAAGGCGCGTGGGGGGAAATGGAAAGAGAGCCTGCGGGAAAAGGGCCAACAAACGGCATACCTCACTTTTGGTTGACGGCTTTTAAAAATGTGAAGATCCTTGGGAGGATGATCCGAAAAAATGATGAACTTGTACTAGAGCACTTGAAAGATGTAAAAATTAAATTTCCAGGGTTCGAGGAACCAATGAGCTTCACCATAGAATTTATCTTCGAGTCCAACGAATACTTTTTCAATGAAATCCTGACTAAAACATACCAAATGCGATCAGACCCAGATGATTCTGATCCCTTCTTCTCCAAAGGCCCAGAAATTATCAGCAGCACAGGATGTGAGATCTACTGGAAAGAGGGGAGCAATGTCACCATGAAAAGGAGCAAGCTGCAGAAATGTGAGGACCACAGAAGCATTGTATCCACCTCTAAGAAGACACCCAGCTATTCTTTCTTCACCTACTTCTATCCTCCTGATTCTCCTGAGGGCAGAGTAATTGATGTCGCCACCGATTATAAATTGGGCTATTTTTTCCGTGAAGTTCTGGTCCCGAAGTCCGTATTATTCTTCACCAATGAAGCCAGTGAATGTAAGTGTGGAAGCTCTGATGATGAGGCCCGAGAAGCTGGAGGTGAGGAAAGGAAAGCAGAAGAGATCAGAAATGAAGAACCTGAAAAAGGGCCTGAAAAACATCTGGACCCAGGAGAGAGCAGTTCCTGAGAACCCAGGTATCTGTGTGTAGCTTTGTGTATCATACAGCCATGCCTGACATACATCAATTATGCTTCTAACTTTTCTCAGTAAAGTAAATAACAAAATGTCAAAAATTTAGTTCTGTGAACCAGTTCGATGTTAATTTTGGATATCGGTGTAGAATGCAGCATATTCTAAAATGTACTTCATTCACAGCTTCGGGTCCTTTCAGTTGTAGCTGTAAGTCTTCAACAGGTGGGAGATGTGTCAGCCTGGTAGCAGAGACCAATGTTTGTTTAGAAAACGGTTGCCAGAACAAGCGGCTAAAGGATCATAAATCAATACCAGCTGGGCTTTCAACATATAGCCACAGAAATATGGTCTCTTATGCTAAGTAGGAGAAGATTCCTTTGGGAATGTGACTATCACAGGAATCCTAAGAATTGTATTTAGAATTTTATTTATTTATTTATCAGCCATTTAATAATTGATGCCTAAACCATTTGTTCAGTTGTAAATGTTTATATTTCAGGGGACAGTGAAAAGAAGAAAACAACAATAGTCATGGTAAGATTATTGTTAATCACTGGCTTGATAATTAACCTCAATCTA
>PISX010035467.1:0-12882 GCA_004024625.1 Mellivora capensis
TCAGGTAATGAGATGCCACCAGTTTTATTTTTGTTTTTCAACATTTCCTTAGTGATTCGGGGTCTCTTCTGATTCCATACAAATTTTAGGATTATTTGCTCCAGCTCTTTGAAAAATACCAGTGGAATTTTGATCGGAATGGCATTAAAAGTATAGATTGCTCTAGGTAGTATAGACATTTTAACAATGTTTATTCTTCTGATCCAGGAACATGGAATGGTCTTCCATCTTTTTGTGTCTTCTTCAATTTCTTTCATGAGTGTTCTGTAGTTCCTCGAGTACAGATCCTTTACCTCTTTGATTAGGTTTATTCCCAGGTATCTTATGGTCCTTGGTGCTATAGTAAATGGAATCGATTCTCTAATTTCCCTTTCTGTATTTTCATTGTTAGTGTATAAGAACACCACTGATTTCTGTACATTGACTTTGTATTCTGCCATGTTTCTGAATTGCTGTATGAGTTCTAGTAGTTTGGGGGTGGAGTCTTTTGGGTTTTCCAAATAAAGTATCATGTCATCTGCAAAGAGAGAGAGTTTGACTTCTTCCTTGCCAATGTGGATACCTTTTATTTCTCTTTGTTGTCTTATTGCTGTTGCTAGGACTTCTAATACTATGTTGAACAAGAGTGGTGAGAGTGGGCATCCTTGTCGTGTTCCTGATCTCAACGGGAAGGCTGTGAGCTTCTTCCCACCTTTCTTTTGATGTCCATTGGCATGGTTAATTGTTTTCCACCCCCTCACTTTATTTTTTTTTAAGATTTTATTTATTTATTTGACAGACAGAGATCACAAGTAGGCAGAGAGGCAGGCAGAGAAAGAGAGAGGAGGAAGCAGGCTCCCTGCTGAGCAGAGAGCCCGATGTGGGGCTCGATCCCAGGACCCTGGGACCATGACCTGAGCCAAAGGCAGAGGCCTTAACCCACTGAGCCATCCAGGCGCCCCTACCCCCTCACTTTAAATGTGGAGGTGTCTTTGGGTCTAAAGTGAGTTTCTTGCAGACAGCATATCAGTGGGTCTTGTATTCTTTAACCATTCTGATACCCTGTGTCTTTTGATTGGGGCATTTAGTCCTTTTATATTCAGGGTAACTATTGAAAGATATGAATTTAGTGCCACTGGATTGCCTGTAAGGAGACTATTACTGTATATTGTCTCTGTTCCTTTGTGGTCTGTTACTTTTAGACTCTCTCTTTGCTTAGAGGACTCCTTTCAATATTTCCTGTAGGGCTGATTTTGTGTTTGCGAATTCTTTTAGTTTTTATTTGTCCCGGAAGCTTTTTATCTCTCCTTCTATTTTCAATGACAGTCTAGCTGGATATAATATTCTTGGCTGCATGTTTTTCTCGTTTAGTGCTCTGAATGTACCATGCCACTCCTTTCTGGCCTGCCAGGTCTCTTTGCATAGGTCTGCTATGAATCTAATATTTCTACCATTGTACAGACCTCTTGTCCTGAGCTGCTTTCAGGATTTTCTCTTTGTCACTGAGACTTGTAAGTTTTACTATTAGAATGGGGTGTGGACCTATTTTTACTGATTTTGAGGGAGTTTCTCTGCGTCTCCTGGAATTTGATGCTTGTTCCCTTCCCCAAATTAGGGAAATTCTATGCTATAATTTGCTTCAATACACCTGCCTCTCTCTCTCTTTTTTCTTCTCCTCGGATCCCAATTATTCTAATATTATTTCATCTCATGGTATCACTTATCCCTTGAATTCTACCCTTGTGGTCCAGTAGTTGTTTATCTTTCTTTTTCTCAGCTTCTTTATTCTCCATCATTTGGTCTTCTATATCACTAATTCTGTCTTCTGCTCCATTTATCCTAGCAGTGAGAGCCTCCATTTTTTATTACACCTCATTAAGCTTTTTTTTTTAAAAGATTTTATTTATTTATTTGTCAGAGAGAGAGAGAGAGAGAGAGATCGAGCACAGGCAGAGTGGCAGGCAGAGGCAGAGGGAGAAGCAGGCTCCCTGCCGAGCAAGGAGCCTGATGTGGGACTTGATCCCAGGACGCTGGGATCATGACCTGAGCCAAAGGCAGCCGCTTAACCAACTGAGCCACCCAGGCATCCCCTTCATTAAGCTTTTTAAATTTCAACTTGGTTAGATTTTAGTTCTTTATTTCTCCAGGAAGGGATTTTATTTATCCAGAAAGTGATTCTGTAGTATCTTGAATGCTTTTTTCGAGCCCAGGTAGCACCTTGATAATTGTCGTTCTGAACTCTAGTTCTGACATATTACTAATGTCTGTATTGATTGGGTTTCTAGCCATTGGTACTGCTGCTTATTCTTTTTTTTTGAGGTGACTTTTTATGCCTTGTCATTTTATCCAGATAAGAATAGATGAATGAGGGGCACCAGGGTAGCTCAGTTGGTTAAGTGGCTGCCTTCAGCTCAGGTCATGATTCCAGGGTCTTGGGATTGAGCCCTGCATTGGGCTTCCTGCTCAGCGAAGAGCCTGCTTCTTTCTCTCCCTTTGCTTGCTGCTCTGTTTACTTGTGCTCCCTCTCTATCTCTCTGTCAAATATATAAATAAAATCTTTAAGAAAAAAAAAAAGAATAGATGAATGAGAGAACAAAATACTAAAAGGATAGCAATGAGCCCAGAAAAATATACACTAACCAAATTGGAAGAGACCTGAAATCAGCGGGGAGAAAAAAGGAGGGGGAAAAAAGCAAATACATATATATAGATATGGCTGGTGAATAGAACAGGGCCACACACTTGATTTTGGGTGTATTTTGGTCTTTTTTTAAAAAAATATTTTATTTATTTGACAGATAGAGATCACAAGTAGGCAGAGAGGCAGGCGGGGGGGGGGGTGGGGGACGGGGAAGCAGGCTCCCTGCAGAGTAGAGAGCCCCATGCGGGGCTCAATCCCAGGACCCTGAGACCATGACCTGAGCCAAAGGCAGAGGCTTAACCCACTGAGTCACCAAGCGCCCCCTAGATAAAATAATTTTAAAATGTTGAAATAGGAAAGAGGAAAAATTTTAAAAAATAGAATAAGAAAAAAGTAAAATTGAAAAAATTTAACTTTGAAAGAGTAAAGGACCATGGGAAAAAAGCCATGAGTTCTATGTGTTGCTTTCCTCTAGCCCTGGAATTCTGCAGTTCTCACTGATCAGTGAGCTTGGTCTTGGCTGAATGTTCTTGGTGATATGGGGGAGGGGCCTACTGTAGTGATTCTCAAGTGCCTTTGCCCAAGGTGGAATTGCACCACTGTTGCCAGAGGCCGGGCTAAGTAATCTCCTTCGGTTCGCTCTCTGGAGCTTTTGTTCCCTGAGCGCTTTCCTTACTGCTTTGGAGGATGGGAATGAAAATGGCGGCCTCCCAATCTCTCCCCCAAAGGAGCTGAGAGCTTGGGCCCCACTCCTCCATGTGCCCTCAGAGAAAAGCACTCAATCCCTCCCATCTCTCTGGTCTCCAGCTGTGCTCCGAGCTCACCCGGCCTGTGACTGAGCATTTCTATCTCTGGCGCACGCCCTGTTTGGAGTCTCCAAACCCAGCAGATCCCTGCTTGTGCTGCTTCTCCTGGAGGAGGAAATGGGCTCTCTCCCCAGATCTGTCACTTGTGGTGTTGCTGCTTGAAGAGCAGTGGCCCCACTGTGCCTCGGATCATGGTTTAAGGTAAGCCTGAGTTGAGAGCTCACTCCTCAGCTCCGTTTCTGCACCCGGCTTTCCCACTCTGATACCTGGCAGCTCTGCCACACTCAAGACACCCCCGGTCTTTCTGTGAACCTATGGGTCCTGAGACCACACTGTCCCCACTGAGGGCTCCGCCGTCGCCAGCTTAGTCTCTGGCATGTTGTCCCTCAGTGGAGCAGACTTCTAAAAGTTCTGCTTTTGTGCTCCATGGCTTTACCGCCTGCTGGGAGCCGGCCCCCACCACTCCTCCCCCATCGTCTCTCTTCCCATATATTGTGTCGGATTCACTTCTCTGCACATCCTACCTCCCGGAAAGTGGTCGCTTTTCTGTTCCTAGAATTGCGGCTCTTCTTTTCTTCTATCTCCTGCTGAGTTTGTAGGTGTTCAGAATGGTTTGATAACTATTTAGCTGAACTCCTGGGACCCCACGATATTTATGTCTTTTACTCCTCTGCCATCTTGTTCCTCCCTTTTCCACAATATAGTTTTAAAATGGAGTTTAGATACTATCTTCCAAATTCCTCCATAGTAAGGGACTGATACAATCCTTAGCAAGGTAAACCCAGGTGTTTAGCATTTATGCGGTCCCTGGTGCACTTTGCCTTCTTTATCGTTTGAAGTCAGTTGGGTGACCCTTCTCAGGGCCTCATCATTCTTATTGCCTAGAGTCCACACTCCTTTTACGTTAGGCTCTTTTTCTTATTAGATTTTGAAAATGGGAAGTCTGCTAATCTGCCTGCAGATTACTGTAAATACCGGCTGTTATCAACAGTATTCCTAGTCGGTTTTGTCAAATTACT
Organism: Mellivora capensis; assembly: GCA_004024625.1. NCBI lineage: Eukaryota > Metazoa > Chordata > Mammalia > Carnivora > Mustelidae > Mellivora > Mellivora capensis. The sequence goes on from PISX010035467.1 coordinate 4,446, forward strand.
CTGAGAAATATCTACTCCATGCTACTAAGAAATGAGTTTGCTTTGTGTTTCCACAACCTTGGAACTTGACGTTTTTCTCCAGTCCTGCCATTTCATGCCTCTGCTGACTGTGGCCATCATCCACGTGTAGCCCTTACCTCTGTACAACCCCCACCTTCTTGGACCAAGCAGCTGTGGTGACCCTGGAGCCACAGTGTGCCGAGGAACAGGTGCATGCAGAGCAGAGGGCTCTGGGGACAACTGGGGACCCAGGGGCTCCTCCGTGCCTGTCTGTCAGCCTGTGCTCACAACTGGCTTCTGAAAACAAGAGCTGGTACTTTGCCTTGGTCCTCTACATCCCAGGTGAGTTCCTCTTTTGGCCAGTTTCTCCTGGAATCCCACAGTGAAGGAGATTCTGGGAAACCTAGTTCCACCCTACCTGAGTTGGCACAGTGGGTGAAACACCCTGCTGTGCCCTTGTGAGGTCTTCCTGCCAGCCACATGGTTGACTACTGTCTGGGAAGGTGACGAATCAGTCAATAATCAGAGGTCTCCTGGTTGGGAAGGGGGTTTGGATGGGTGATTTGAAGGTCACTTCTTCAGATAAGACAGCTTGATGCCCTCTTCCCACCCAGGCCCCCATGGGGCTGGCCCCGAGAGGTGGACCACAACCTTGGAAATCCACTGGCTAGAATGCCCTTCTTTTTTCCTGCAAAGTGCTGTAAGGGACACTGCCAGTGGCTGCTTCTGTGACTCAGAATGAATGAGAAATTCATTTTGAGCTTCGGAGTGTTGAATCAATGCTTTTATCAAATGATCCATCTTTCTATGAAGGTATATGCCAGCTCTGTTTTGGTCAGGACCTCTCATTTAAGTTAAGATGCATAAACAAAGATGGGCTCAGTGGATAGGGTGACAGTGTTAATAGTTAGCAGTGTCATGTCCACAAAGCTGGAGCATGGCCAGGACTGGTTGGGGCTTTGACAGAAGTGAAAGCAGGTGTCTTCCCTCTGTATGCTGGGTACTTGGGTAAGCACCAAGGGCCGCTTGATCATAAAGCCAGGTGCTCTGAGGGACAAGCTGAGAGGGCTATGTGTGTGGCCCTTAGCATGGGAGGTTGTTCTTTGACTTCCACCCAGTGTAGAAATGATCCGACAGAAAGCCTTGTCTGGTGCCAGAATGACCCCTCTCCCACTATTGGCAGGGGCCTGACTATAGGGAGAGGGGAGAGGTTTTAGCTAGGCCCAGCAGCAGTGTTATTATCTGGATGGTTTTTTTTTAAAATTATTCAGATGAGAGCATTCTTGTGAATTAAAGTAACTGGAAGATTTATTATCCAGGAGTGCCTGGGAGGTTATGAGACCCATCTGATTATCCTCCACAGCCCTTGCCACTTCGGAAGGCAGGTAGAGGACTTCTCACTGAGGGCTTGTTAATGGCGAGTGGTGGGAAAGAATCATTGTGTGCTGCCATATGCATCAGAATCTGCTCACAAGTGAAATAGCGTCCCTGTAGTGCTTTGTGCAGCTTATCGCATGATGAGGAGTGGGGAACGCTCGTTTGGCTGACTACAAACCATCTGGGCAATAATTTGAACTCTCTGAGCTTTAATTGCTCAGTGACGGCATGGATGATGATAGGGGAGTACTTCACAAGGAACTTCTGTGTGTTTCAGGGGGGACCGTGTCAGGCACTTAGTAGGTACTCAATAAAATGTGGAACCTGAATAGAACCTCATCTCCTCATAGGCAAGAGCGCTCCCCAGCTTAGACAAATGGCTTTACTAAGTTCAGGACAAAGCTCAATGACCAGCAGTACTTGTCATGTGGACTAAACATCAGTAGATGGCCTAGGCACAAACTTCATTCCAAACCCAGTGCTCCTTTGTAATGCTTTCGTCATCAGGGTCTGGGTTTAAACGGAGAAGTCACCCTTGCTACTCTGGCGGGTGCTCTCTAGGAGCTTTTGTGGAAAACAACGAGAAATGAGAGCATGGCTCCTAATTGTAGGACCCGTCTGCACCTGCCTTCGTGGCAGGACCCCTGGTCCAAGCAGGGAGGCTTGGCGTGCTGGGGCAGGGTGGCAGGCTGAGATACGGACCCCTCCCATGAGCTAGAGTTCTGGTGGGTTCCATTTCTTGGCAGACTGCTTATGGGACATTGTCATGCAGTGGCAAAGTGTGTGCGCTTGGAATTCCACCTGGTTTGTGTTCCAGCTGGGCTGTGTGACTTTGAGCAAGGGCCTTAGCATCTCTATGCCTGGTTTTCCCCTGTGGGGCTGTTCTGAGGATGAAATGAGATAGCTCTCCTTTTTCTCCATCTTCTCTTCTTTGTCTTCCTTCTAAGATTTCTGCAGTGCTTCTACTTCATCTTTTGGAGGCCTGTCCCTGCTCGAAGACCCTCCACCCCCACTCTCCCCTAGATCAGGCTCCCCTTACCTTCTCCATTCTCCATTCCCTGGCCTGACTGGTCCACCAGCACCCCTCTTGTTGGGCTCCCTTTCTCCTCTCCTGCTGCCCTCCCCGCCTCCCGCCACCTCTCAGGCTTTGCTCCCCTTGGTGCTTTCTCTCCCTTTCCACTTTTCTCCTTCTTTCTCAGCTCCCATTCTGCATACATGCACACAGACACTTTCCTTCCATTCTCCTTGGCCATCTGGCTTCATTTCCTGGCTACCACCAGGCCAGCTGCCAGGGGAGAGACAGGAACGAAGATAGGAAGGAGAGCCAGGCAAAGGGGCTGCCAGCTCTCCTGGGATAGAGGAACTGTCTTGGGAATTCCATGCCTCCGTATCCCTCTGTGTCCATGGTAGCTGGACCATGACCTGTCTATGGGGGAAGAACTTGCTATCTCGGGCACCCAATCAATTAACTGACACACACATCCATAAAATACTAATCTTAAAAATGAAAACAAAAACAGAGCTTCAACATCCTGAGGCTGGGAAAAACTGTCCTCGAATTTTGGCTTCTCCCCACCCCCCTTCTTCTTTCTGCCTGCTGGGTTCAACTGATGTTCTCCTAGAGGTGAGACTGGCTCTCTATAGAGCATAAGTCAGGAGACCGTTAGGAGAGCTGGAGGCCAGGACTGCTATTTTCATTCCCAGTCCTCCTGGTCTGGCATTTGCCACCAAAACAGGTATGGGAAATTTTGATGGCAATGCACCTGAATCTGTATGTATGGAAATAGAGATATCTGGCAAGGGAAGAGAGAAGTGGTGTGAGGATTAACTGTGAGGAGATGTGAGGAAGCCCTGGTGAATTTTCTGGCACAGGTGAGAGCTTCAGAAATGCTAGCCTCCTGGGGAACATGGGGGACTCAGTCAGTTAAGCATCCAACTCTTGATTTTGGCTCAGCGCATGATCTCAGGGTCCTGGGATTGAGCCTTCCATGGTGCCCTGGGCTCAGCGTGGAGTCTGCATGGGATTCTCTCTCCCTCTGCCCCCTCCTGCCCCTGCTCTCTCTCTCTCTCTCAAATAAGTAAATAAAATCTTAACAACAACAAAAAATGTTAGTTTCCTTTCCCTTTAACTGTAGACACAATGAGGAATCAGGACTCATCAGCTCACGGCATTTTCAAGGTGGGAAGGGCCTCTCCCACATCATGCAGAAATCCACCCCCGCCGGGGGCCCTGAGGGCTGCAGGAGCAGGGACTCATGGCCCCCCCACCCCACTGACCTGATGCAGTGCGATGAGCTGTCATAGCTGGAGGTACTTTTCGGTCCTATTCCTTCTGCTCACCCCATCCTACCACCAAACCCCATCAGTTTTCCAGAGCCACAAAGAAGAGCTCTGCTGGTTACTCCCTTGAAGTAGCCCTTCTGAAAGCTGGAGCCACTTTCTGTGACTTGTTGGTGTCCCTTCCCCAGAGTAGACATCCTCAGTGTGCTGAGTCATGTCTTAAATGACTCAATTTCCTGACCCCTCACTTTCTTGGCATCTGAAACGTAACGTGATGGGATGGAAATGTCAGCAGAGACAGAGCTGTGTGGAGAAGCTGCGTGACTCTGGCCAAGCCACTTGTTTGCCTCTGTGGCTCAGTCTTTTCATCTGCACAGTGGGGATATTGATGAGCTAAGCATAGTGCTGAGCGCAGGGCTCAGCTCATAGGAGGTTAGTGATCATTGCTTTCCTGATGAGGCTATTCTGCACATAGCGGGTTGGCCCACATCACTCTTGAAGTGTGACTTAGAGGTGGAAGTGACTGCTTCCAGGAAGCCTATGTTGGAGCCCACAGTGGACACCATTACCTCCGCCATTTTGGACATATTATTCCAACCATAAGCAGCGGGAGGCAGCTTTGGTCTGCAGCATCACACATTCCCTAGCCCAGCCTCCAGCTGTAGGAGGGGGGGCATGTTGTGAGCTTTCAACCACTCTCTTCATAGCACCATTTCTAAATAGAAATTTCCCTTTGTGAGACTCAATTTTATTCATCTCGGGACAGAATATTCCCAGAACAGTTTGTGTCCACCATTCCCTTCTCCCTTCCTGGAGTCTGTGGGCAGGGTGAGGACAGTCATGGGCATTTATGTGGCAACCAGGATTGCAGACAAGGTGCTGGGTCATGCTCTCCTCCTGGGAAGGTGAGCGCTTCATTCTATCCATTCAGCAGAGAACAAGTTCCAGACGTGACGATACTAACAGGCAGCAGAAAAATCAACCACAAGTTAAAAAAAAGAAAAAAGAAACTGTTGAAGGCAACATGATCATTCTTGTCCAAGATTTCCATTCCTTGTTCTTTCTGTTTCTATGTGCATTTGGCAGCAATGAGTGTCTGCCAGGAGAGAGCAGGTGCCATGGGTTCAAGACAGAAAAGATGACAGAAGGACTTAGCATAGAGAAGACTTTCCACATTGACTTCATTGTTTCTGTCCGTGGAGAAAAGGTGTCAGTGACTTGGTGGCAGCTCCTGAGCACCTTGGTTCCCCAAGCAATGTCAGTTCTCTGCAAAGAGTGAGGACCTTCTGGTCACGGGAGATCGTACAAGTTCTTCCGAGAAGTGTTGCTTAGACCCTTGAAGAAAGAAGTGTCCCTCTCCAAGTCTGAATTACTTCTATCTTTGCATATTCTCTTTTTGTTCTGGCCTTCATTTACATATATTTTTATTGTGAGAGGTCATAAGGAATTCATGTAACAGTCTTTGTTTTTATACTTACGTCATCCTGCAAAGAGTTCTTTCTGTTCCTACAAGATCTTTGCGATGATTGCTTTTATTTTTTATTTGTTATTTGTTTAAAAGATTTTATTTATTTATTTGACAGAGAGAGAGATCACAAGTAGGCAGAGAGCCAGGCAGAGCGGGGTGGGGGGGAAGCAGGCTCCCCGCTGAGCAGAGAGCCTGATGCGGGGCTCAATCCCAGGATCCTGAGATCATGACCTGAGCCGAAGGCAGTGGCTTAAGCCACTGAACCATCCAGGTGCCCTAACAATGATGGCTTTTAAAATATGAATGCAATATTATTTCATAGAGATGAACAGTACTGTATTAGGTTTCTGTTGCTGCCACAAACATTACTGTAAATTTAACAGCTTAAAACAATATAAATGAATTATTTCACAGTTCTGTAGGTCATAATTCTGGGCCTCACAGGCTAAAATCAAGTGCCAGTGGCTTGGACTCTTATCTGGAAACCCTGGGGCAGAATTTGCTCACAAGTTTATCCCAAGATTATTGGCAGACTTTAGTTGCTTGTGCATATAGGGTCAAGGTCCCATGTCCTTGTTGATTGTTAGCTGGGGTCAACCCTTAACCTGGAGAAGCTTCCTTCTGGCTCTTGCCTTCAGGCCCCTCTGTTCAGAGCTAGCAATAGTGCATCAAGTTTTGTACCTGGAATCTCTCTGATTTTCCTTCTGACACATTCTTCTGCTCTAATTAGAGAAAGTTCTCTGCTTTTAAGGGCTCCTATAATGGCCCTGAACCCATCTAAATAATCCAGGTTAATCTCTATTTTAAAGTCTGCAACCTCATTTATATCTGCAAAGTGAGTCCCTTTTTTCATGTCCTGTACTGTATTCATAGGCTCCAGGGATTAGGGCCTGGGCACTTTGGGGAGGCCATGCTTCTGTTTACCACAAGCATTTAAGCTAAGCATTACCTGGTGCTGGATAGCAAGAGAAGGTTTGTAGGTGTTTTATTATTTCTCTGTTTACTTTTGTAGATAGCACTGCAGTGCATGCTTCTGCCACATAGATTTTGCTTCATGAGGACTAGCTGCTTGGATAAATGACAGTGGGATTCCTGGTCAAACCTGTGGCCATCTTTACAACATGATATTTATCACACAGTTGCTTTCCCAAAGGGTTGCACTTGTGTATACTGCTATTGACTTCAGATTTAATCTGTTCACCTCTAACTTTTCCCTAGCTAGGCTCTAGCATAAGCTGTAAAAGGAGATTACAGAGTGTTCTATTAATTAGATGTTTTTATCTTCCAAATAAACTTTAACAAACAGTGAGCAAACAAATTTGAAGACAGGAACTGTCATTGTCCCTTATCCCACAGTGCTGTGTTGGAAGACTGAGATCCCAGCTGAAGGGGGTGGCATCCTGGGTGACAGCTGGTGACATCTCCTCACTTTGCATTCAGTGATGTCGGGTCGGTCTCAAATCAGCTATAGTGGGAATGTTTACACCATGGAAATTGGCGAACGCTACAGAACAATCTTACTGTTTTTTTTTTTCTTGAGCACTACTGGTTGTTGGGGAGTTACTGTGGGGTTCTGTTTTGTTCTGGTTTGGTTTGGTTTTTAGTTCTTAAGGTAGTGGAAATTCATTTTTTGTGTCAAATAGATTTTGGAGGACACAATGTGAAAAGGAATAAGAAAGTTGTAAAGGGGGGGATAAAACTTTCAGACAGCAGCCTGGTATAGAGGAGCCTGTTATAGAGGTACAGATTTGGAAATGAGACAGCTCTTGTTTCAAATGCTGGTCTCACAAAACTATTAGCTTTGGTAGTTGAGGCATGTTGCCAAACTTCTGCAAATCTTAGTTTCTTTACCTGAATAGGGAGAAATTCATGCCTACCTCCTAGAATGTTTGGGGAGATTAAATAACATATTGATCTAAGTAACACAGAAAATATAAAACAAAATATGTACATTCTGATAAAGATAAATCCCTGAAGTGTTTGCCAGCTTACTCCTGTGTCATCTCAATAAATGGCTCCTTCATGGTTCACCACCCCAGAACACTGTTATTGCTGCCTTCCATTTGAACTGCATTTGCAATATGCAGAGAAGCAATGTTTCATGCATTCCCTCAAAATAAGGCCTCTGATTCCCATTTTCTTGCTCCAGATTCTCAGGGAGATAGATTTATTTATTTATTTGACAGACAGAGATCACAAGTAGGCAGAGGCAGGCAGAGAGAGAGAGAGAGAGAGAGGAGGAAACAGGCTCCCAGCTGAGCAGAGAGCCCGATGCGGGACTCGATCTCAGGACTCTGGGATCATGACCTGAGCTGAAGGCAGAGGCTTTAACCCACTGAGCCACCCAGGCGCCTGTCTCAGGGAGGTTTATAAAGCAAGGACTAGGACTACTACCTTTCTGGTGGTAACAAGAACCCCTTTAATTTCCATAGCATTTGTGAACTTACCAAGCAAGCCTATACCTATGAGTGTATTAAAACCTCAGAAAAATAAGACAAGATAGATATCATGTTCCCCATTTTTAAGATGAGGAACCTAGGCTCAAAGAAGAGAAGCCACGTTGCCAAGGAAACCTGGCTCTTCAAAAGATGTGATATCAATCATTCTTCCCTAGTGAGCAAGAACAAGGATGCCTGCCCACCACGTGAAAGCAAAGCCACTTGACTGGTTAGCCCAATTGTGCCAATGACTCCGTAGCAACGCTTTACACTGCACAGCGTAATTGCTGTTCACATAAAGAATTCACAAAATGCTTCTTCACGTATTATCTCAACTGAACCTAACTAAAACCTATGAGGTACAAGAAGAAAGAAATAACACAGCTAAGAGGGAAGAAAGAGGACATTAACTGAGTACCTACTGTGTACCAAGCACAGGTCGTAGTAATGAAACTTGGGTTTCCTAGAGTGTTGAGTCAGAGCCAAAGCTCGTATGGTGATGTTTCATTAAGAAGTATAATCCGGGGAAACAGAAGTGAGGAAAAAAAGAGAAATGAGACAAAGAAAGAAGAACAAAATGTATATAAGAGGACAATTTATTGAGCTGGCTACTGCTTCTTAAGAAAGTCTAGTAGGTTCCTTGGTCACGTGGGAAATCTCAGAAAGGCTTATGGAACAATACCTTGGTCCATTCTTTCCTGTGTCCTGGCTATAATGATGGACAAAATCCATCCCGAGGGTGCTAACTCTTCCACATTTCTCGGTTGTGCTACTTCATCTTTCTGCACTGTCACTGGGGGAGGCCAGAGGCTTCCTGTGTCAGGCCAGGTTAGTCCTGGGCGCTGTAGCTGCAGTGGCTCGTACTGGGTAGGCA
>PISX010035468.1:0-12883 GCA_004024625.1 Mellivora capensis
AGAGGGTATCATGCTTAGTGAAATAAGTCAATCAGAGAAAGACAACTATCACATGATCTCCCTGATATGAGGAAGTGGAGATGCAACATGGGGGGACGGGGCGGGTAGGAAAAGAAGAAAAGAAACAAGATGGGATGGGGAGGGAGACAAACCATAAGTGACTCTTAATCTCACAAAACAAACTGAGGGTTGCTGGGAGGAGGGGGGTCGGGAAAGGGGGGTGGGGTAATGGATATTGGGGAGAGTATGTGCTATGGTGAATGCTGTGAAGTGTGTAAACCTGGTGATTCACAGACATGTACCCCTGGGGATAAAAATACATTTTATGTTTATAAAACATTAAAAAATTAAAACAAAACAAAACAAAATTTAAGGAAACACACACACACATATGTACATAACATATATATTTTTTAGAAATTAAAATAGAGTAGTTCTCAACTGGAAGGGATGATTTTGTCCCCCAGGGGGAATTTGGCAATGTCTGGAAGACATTTTTTTTTTTTAAGATTTTATTTATTTGACAAAGATCACAGGTATACAGGCAGAGAAAGAGAGAGAGAGAGGAGGAAGCAGGCTCCCTGCTGAGCAGAGAGCCCGATGCGGGGCTCGATCCCAGGACCCTGAGATCATGACCTGAGCTGAAGGCAGAGGCTTTAACCCACTGAGCCACCCAGGCGCCCCTGGAAGACATTTTTGATTGTCACAACTAGAAAAAGCTGTCACAACTTGTGGCACCCAGTGGATTAGTGAACATTGCTAAACATCCTACAATATACAACATACTTCCTCAAGCAAAGAATTATCTAGCCCAAAAAGCCAGGGCGCCAAGGCTGAGAAACCTTGGAGTACTTGACGAGACAAGAGGACAGGAGAATTAGGGTATCAGAGACCTTTAGAAAAAAGGACATGTTGCTGGTCGAGTCAGAAGATAGGGTGACTGATAATAATCAATTCTGCCACTATCTAAAGGACAATTTGCAACTAGGAATGACTGATGGCAAGTTCTCCCAACAATATCTTATACATTTTAGATCTGTGATAGATTACTAGAGGGATATTGCTGACATTTAGGTTAACCCTTGAAAATATCATCATGAAGAACAAACACTGTATTATTCCATCAAATAACCCTTAAAGTTATAGTAAGATAGATTTATGGGCCAAGTGGAATATTGGTTTGACCTAGTATAATATCACTTATCTTATACCTTTTATGTATACTCAGATATAGTGGAGGCGAGGCTGCTGGGGGATTCTCTCGTAGCCCCTTTACCTGGCACTGGCAGTTATCTAGGTCCTGGGCCTCAGGCTAGATAAACTGAGTAGACAAGTTGTCAGTGTGGTCTCATCCTGCTGAAGGTCAGACGGTACTGGAGACATGGAGGGAAACTGCCCCAATAGCAAGCAACAGAGCTGCTGAAGGGAAGAGACAGAGCCAGGGCTAACGTACATGTGTCAAATATACTATGGTTTCCTTTCGAGGTAAGAGATTCTGGAGGCTTTTCAAGTTTCTCGGTATAGAACATCTTAGGGACATTACTGTTGGGGGCAGAGTCCCTGGGTGTGAAGTGACTCACACTTGCTTTGCTGTCCCATCACCAGGGTCCACTCACTTTCTCTGCAGACACATTCTCTCTCTAGACTAACAGAAAATGTTCAAATGTAAATAATGGCTTTTGGAATTAATATCTTTTTCTCAAAATATTTACAAGTTATTGAAACAAATTATAAATAAAAATATATATCAATATTGTCTGCATTGAGATTCTTCATGGGACACAAATTAGAATTTTGGTTTTATATTCACTAGAAGTTACGATTTTGGTTTGGTTCTCTTCAGATGAAGGAAGAAAACTTCACACATTCCTGAAATTTTGAAACAAATGCAAACATAAGTTAATTTTTATCTACCCATATAACAAATTGAGATAAATAACCTGTAGTTTCTTTGATAAACAGAATTATTAAAGTTAAAAAAAAAATAAATTGGTATTCTTTTTTTGGTACAAAAAGTTGGTTTTATTAAAGCACAAGGACAGGACCTGTGGCCAGAAAAATGTGGTGCTATTATAGCAGTATTATTCTTTAGCAATAGAGGAAAGAGGCAATAAAGTTATGATTGTATTTTAAACGCTAGTGTACATTAACTAACTTTTGGATATTTTGGAAAATGTGCTTCAAGATGCGAAAAATAGCTACAATCTATTATAAACAGGTTGTTGGATTTAACACAATAAAATCATATTGTTTCTGTGGTTAAAAATAATTCAGATGCACTCCTGGTAGAAGGACCAGTAAATGGAAATTTTTTTTTCAGTATGAAGTGATTTGTGAAAATGATGACATAGAGGACAATGAATCCAGGCTTAATGAATTGTGACTCCTTTGGGGATGAAGAAGGTAAATGAAAATCAGATATTCTGTACAGGAAGACAGACACATGTACCTTGGAGGCAACTTATTTACCGCCTACTGTTTTTCTGAGAGGTTGAGAGAATTACCAACATAAAATCCTGTGTGTGCTGTATGGCTTGCCTGGAAGAGGAATTACCATGGAGTTAACTGATGGCCTCTGGGTTTTCTGTTTTGGTTTGGACTGGACAAGAAAAAGCTGTTCCTGGATAAAACTGGAGTCTACGCTTTGGTTTAGGGGTCAGCTTTTTTGAATAAGCCCTGCCTACTCTGATTCTAGATGCTAAGTAAAATACTGAAAATAATTAAAATTAATACTCTCCTCATGGGAGGAGCTGAGCTATAATGGATATTTTTAGAGTCATCTCGAAATAGGCAAAACTAATAAATATTATTCTTTTAATGACTTTTTAGAGAAAAGCAAACAAAAACATGACAGTAATGTCTCTACGTTCAGAAATAATCTAACATTCCTATGAATAATTACTACTCTATGTCTGGTATTTACACAAAAACATACCTAGTTGTATCAGTGTTGAAACCCTTATAGAGTAGAAGGTACTTTTCTGCTTCTGGTTTCATTTTTAGGAAAAAAAAAAAAAAAGAATTTTCAGAAATCCCAAAGTACTGGGCATTTTAGGAATTAAAAAAGAAAACGAGTCATTTTCTCATTAGCCTGTGCTAATAAGATATCCAGGATATACTGGTGGAAGAAAAAATTAGAATATTAAGTATGATCCTAGTTTTTGAAAAAAGAACATACATGAATAAAGACATGTGTGTTCATATGCAGACATTTTTAACAGGACATGGAAGAAACTATTAGAATGAACACAAATATTAGCCAGACAGAGGGGTTTTATTTTTTATTTACACTATTGTTTATTGGTTAAAATTTTAAAACTATGAGCATATATTACTTTTATAGTAAAACAAAATCATTAAAAATTTTTTTAAAACAGGAATTTTAACAACCTTCTTACCCAAGTAAATGGATGACATAGATTCATGCTTAGGCTGGCAAAAATAAAGAGCCTAAGAAAACAAGATCCAAAATACAAACACAAATAAACCAAGGCTATCAGCACTATTTTTTTTTTCAAATCTTGGTTTTTTTCCTCTCCCTGATAGCACCAATATTCTTCCTTCTATTAGATGCAAATTTACAGCACCTCATGCTACAAACGTTCTGGAGTGAGCTTGAGGAAAGCATTTTCCTCTCACTCCCCTGCACCACAGGTCATCGCTGATGTGTCTGGGGACCTTCTGGCCTATCGTGGAGAGTCGCCGCCTCCAGTCCTGTGCCCGTCACCTGCCCTGGGAGAGCCCGATGATGCCATCACCCACTGACACTGCAGTGAACTCGATGAAAAGCTGGAAGGTACCTGGCGTGAGCAGCAACAGGACAGGTGTGTTCCACTTGTAAGGATTTACAGGATTCAGCAGCTGCCAAGCTTTTAAAAAGGTATAATTTTACTTCTTACTCTATAGGTTGAATAGAGATAATTTAAAGAAGAAAGAAAACTACTGAAGTTTCCTTTTTTCCTTAAAAAGTACAGAGAGTACAATTCTAAAAACTTGCACATGGAGTCGAGCATCATGAAGCAGACATTCACAGGAATGTGAAAGCTGGCGTGACACAAACTGTGGCTGGCTGTGCAGAGGGCAGCTGTCCATGCTGCGGACTAGTACAAGGGACAAAAGGGCACTGGTCTGACAACATGAAGGCCCAGCTCTCAGCTACGAGTCATCCTGAACAAAACTCTTACAAGTTCTCTGGATCTTGATTTCCTTATCCATAAAATGAAGGGACTGACTAGAATCACTGTGGATGATCGCTAGGGTTCCTTCCAGGTCACCAGTTCTGTCAGTCTAAGAACATAGGACCTTCCCTTCCCCAATTCTAGGCACTTATCATAAAAGACTACTTTTCATGTTCTTCTTTTTAAACATATCTTTTATATGATAATAAATATAAAACTTGCTCTTGAAATTAAACATCTGATAGAATTTGTGGCAGGATCTTGATAAAATCAAACCATATATATCCTGATAAAGGAACTCAACTGAAGAAATGCAACTATGCCAGGTGCTAAGGAAGCCCAGTGACACATTTCTTAAGGGCTGGCTGTTGGCATCATGACTCAGAGTGAACCCAAGGCATTTCGATTACTTGGGACAACATTGCTGTTTCTTCTTTTTATATAAGCAGAGATCATTCTTGATATTTTCCCGTAGAGAGAAGTCAAATATTATTTAACTACACACCTGGTACCTCCATCCCTAAGAAGAAAACCAAGTAGGATTCTTTTGTAACACATAGATTCAGACCAAGTAGATCAAATCATGCTCTTCAACAAAAGATATCTATGCACCTTAAACCCTAAAGGCCATTGGAGTTCCTTCTCAACCATGAGAACTTTACTACTCCTTTGCCCACATGGAGTCCTATCCACTGCAACTTCCTTGCTTTACCTATTTTAAGTTCTAAAATGCTTTACAATGCATGTCTGTGAGTTCCTTTAACTCTATTTAGAATTAGTGAGGGCAGCAGTGAGATTAGGGTCAAGATGGATATCTGAAGAATTGGTCCACTGGGATATAGATATAAAGGTATACATTAAATACAGAGATCAGTCTGTGAGAGAAAAAAGCACACAACACTAAAAAATCAACAAAGACTACGATGCAGTGAGTTCTTCTAAGTGGAAGAGGGGTGGCCGAGGTAGTGAGAACCAGGGACTCTGAGAAGCAGGTAAGAGGTCTCTATCCACAGGGACATCAGGAAGAGGAGGGGGCAGTACCAACTTCCCAGGCAGCCAGTAAGATACTGACCAAGTTCCTTCTAGCTCCTCCTCCAGCTGAGGCAGAAGGAGTTCAAGGCTACTGCACATAGACAGTGGGGTTGAGTAACCCAAATTTCAAAGGTCAGCACGATGTGGAGTCAGGGATACCAGTAAGTCACTGTAAGTAAACATTATGTCTTTCATAGCATCTCACACAGTTCTTGACACAGACTAGGAATATTGTGAGCTGTTAAAATGAGTCCCTGTGTTAATGTTATAAATGTTTTCATTGCATTAAATGTCTTTAGGTTGTACATTTACATCAGTATCTCCTTAAATTCTTAAATCAGGTGCTGACTTCCAAACAATGGATAATGTTACACATGCAACATGTGCCCAAATTCCTTAACAATCCTTTGAACTGTATCCTCTGTTGTCCCCATACTGTCAGAAGCAACCACTGCCATATGTCCTTGCTGTATTTGAAATTGGCGCTTTACCTAGAAACTTTTTTTTTTTTTTTCAGTTCTTTGTAGCACAGGCTATTTGTTCTCACATAACCCAATCATGAACCCCAGGGATCTGGAGTTAACACTGGCCCTCTCTTAGCTCTCTGTTGCTAATTTTAAGTTATTATACTTTCTTTCTTTTTTTTTTTTTTTAAGGTAATCTCTATACCCAACAGGGGCTTGAACTCACAACCCCAAGATCAAGAGTTGCATGCTGTACCAACTGAGCCAGCTAGGTGCCCCACAGGCTATTATACTTTCAAAGTACTCCTTGGATGCCTTGACACCTGCCTAGACCATCTCTTATTTGTCTCTGTAGCTGTTGCCTTCAGACCTTACAGTCACTCTAACACATAACAGTTCTCAATGTTGGCCACGCATTAAAACAATCTGGAAAGGTTTTGAAATCTACCCATGCTGAGCTCCCATTCTAGGCCAATTCAATCACTCTACTGGTATGGGGACATGCCTCAGTATTGATTTTTTAAATTTCTTAGTTGATTTCAATGTGCAGTTGGGTGAGACACCAAGGACTTCAGCTCTTGCTTTCCCAGTATCCCCTGCATTCCAACCTTTGCAACAATCCCAGAACTTGAAAATCAAAGAGTACAACCTGTCCACCGCTCTGGGTCTTAATCCCTCAGCCAGTTCAATTTGAATCACGTGTCCTTCAAAAGCACTTCATCTCTTACACACACTCTGAATTTACTAGACCCTGAAGTTGCTGAACATCTTAAGTATTAAATAAGCAAAAGTGTCTGCGGCTTACAGGCCACAGTTCTGGCTTGTTAGCTTCTTTATGACACTCTGCCTCCTCCAGGGTGCGCGGCTTCCTGCAATCTTGCAGAGAATGCTGTTTTCTAAGGCGGCCAGTCTTCTTCTGATTCCAAGCCCTTTCCAATCTGGTGGGCCCTCTGTGGCATGTCTGTTACCCCAGTGACTCTCTTAACAATACAATCATATCTTTTATCCTCTTGTGCTTGATCACTTTCACAACTGCCCCAACTACCTATCATGCCAAATATGCCTTCTCTGCTGCTATGGCTGGGATGCTGAGCACTACTGAAGAAAAAAAAAAATCCAACTACACAGAATTATGCCGCTTACATTTTTAGGGCATCCAAATAGCAGCTCTCAGCACTACTTATGAACCTCTTTATGTTCCAAATGAGTTCCTGCTCCTACTACCCTTACAGGTGCTCTAATGGTCACTATTCTTCCAACTGCTTTGACTTCCACTTTCAAAGTGGACCTCCTGTATGTTTTGGAGGACATAACGGTATCTGTAATTTCTAGAGTTCCACTCTATCAACTTCTCTGTATCCCTCACTGACGTAGAGGAGCACTGCTCTAAGTTCAGCACTGCTGACATTTTTGGCCAGATAATCATTTGGTGGGGTGGGAATTGTCCTCTACATTCTATATGGTTAGCAATATCTATGACTTCCACCCATTAGATGCCAGTAGTAGCCCCTCGCATACATGTATTTGCAGAAACATCTCCAGACATTGCCAAAATGTCTCCTGGGAGGCAAAATCACCCTAGGTTGAGAACCACTGTTGTAAGCCAAGACTAATTTATCAACCTGTCTTTCTGATAAAAACTTCTTGCTTCCGCCAAGATCCATGTGTGCTTTATCTATCTCCAACCTGAAACTGTCCATTGGTTTTGTCTCCTTAGAATATAAATTTCCATGTCACTCCGTATTAAGAAAGTCATTTCTAGGGTGCCTAGATGGTTCAGTCTGTTAAGCGTCTGCCTTGGGCTCAGGTCATGATCCCGAGATCCTGGGATTAAGCCCTGCATCAGCCTCCTTGCTCAGCGGGAAGCCTGCTTCTCCCTCTTCCTCTACAGCTCCCCCTTCTCATGCTCACTCTCTCTCTCAATAAATAAAATCTTAAAAAAAAAAAAAAAAGTCATTCCTGGAAGTGTATTGCCCATCAGTCACCGTGTGACTTTTTTTTTCCCCTCCAAGTGAAGCTCTGGGAATGACTTCCATGAGTTCACTTGCTGAGGCCCCATTGTACACTTCAAACCTTGTCATGCTAGTATCAATCACTGATACTTCTGCACAGGTGCCAGGGTTCTCCCGATCACTAAATGGTCAGACAGACTAACTGACTGGCTGTCTCTGATACTACTGACTATACCCTCCTTGACACTCTCCTGTCCCCTGGTTTCCAGAATACTTTTTTTCTGGTTCTTCCTTCCACTTCGATTATTTTTTCTTAATCTCTCCTCTTCCTCAGACTGTCCCTCAGACTGTTCATCAGGGATTCTGTCCTTGGCCTTTCTCTCAGAACTCTACGCCATCTCCTTCATTACAAGCTTCAACTTTTCTGCTGTAATACACTGAATACACTAACTCCTCCCCATGTGATCTGAAGCCCTACCTTTTCTCAGATCCCAGTCCTGCAGGTCAGACTCCCTAGGGAATGTTTCTACAGACACTGCTAACAAATCCAGACACCTAAAATGGAACTCATCACAGCCTACTCTCTACCACTGCCTGTCTCTAGATCTCCAAATCCACATATCCTTATTTTTTTATTATTTCTGTGATACCACCATCTATTCAGTTGTATAATAAGCCAGGGCTTTAGCACAATCCTAGATTCCAATTTCTCTAATCATATCCAATCAATCATAAAATCCTGTCAATTATACCTTATGCCCTCCTCTCCATCCCCACCAGTTTAGGTGTTTATATTTTATTTCAGTGGTTTCCTAATGAATTTCCCTGACCCAGGTCTTAGACACCTCTAATATAACCACTGTGTGGCCATTAGAATGTATTTTTAACATGCAAATCTGTCCATGTCACTCCCTGGACTACCTCCTCTAGGGGATCTCCTCTGTCTGAAGGATTTACAAACTAAGCATCTCAGCAGAGCACACTAGGCTTTCCACGGCCTGGCTCTTGCATTTCTCCCATCCTCTCCACTAGCCCCTAAGATCCCCAAACAGAACCGTACCATACCACACCACACCTTTCTCAAGTTATTCCCTCCACTAGAATGTCTTTTTCTACGATTCTCTACCTAGCATATACTTTTTCATCCTGCAAGCCTTAGCTCAAGCATGATCCCCTCTGGAAACTCCTCCTGGACTTCCCAGGGCACAGTCAGAGGGTTTCTTCCTGGGTGTTTCTAACCCTAACCCAATGCATGGTGCACATATCTTTATTATAGTTCCTGCCACAGTCCGCTGGAATTGCCATAGTCTGTCCTCACCCACTGGCCTGCAACCTCCTGATGGGGAAGTGCTTTGCCTACTCAATCTTTTTCCACTGAGGATCACAGAATGCCCAGCATGGAAATAAGCACTCAGTAAGTACAGCTGAATGACTGGATGACACATGAGAGGTTCCACTGTCAAAACACTCTGCGGGGGAGACCACAACTGTATCATGATATGGTATTTGTACAAAAAAAGTACATCAGTTCAAGGAGTCAAGAAGTGAAGTCATTCAGCCTAAGGCAAGAGCTAACGTTACATAATAAAGTAAGTTTAACAGGTAATATATATGATGGTATAGTGCTTATTAAGTTTTTCTACCAAAGTAGCACCATCAACAAAAGAATACTGACTGATATCCCTGGGGGATCTAATGGCACAGGCTAGAAACGGGACATTTCTCTAGCTAATATATCCATATTCATTTTAACTTGAAAACATTTTTTTGAAGTACTAGCAAGAAAGAGGAATGCTGGGGCACCTGGGTGGCTCAGTGGGTTAAAGGCTCTGCCTTCGGCTCAGGACCCTGATCCCAGGGTCCTGGGATCGAGCCCCACATCCAGGCTCTCTGCTGGGCGGGGAGCCTGCTTCCCCTCCTCCTCTCTCTGCCTGCCTCTCTGCCTACTTGTGATCTCTGTCTGTCAAATAAATAAATAAAATATTAAAAAAAAATAGAACCTACTTATTCTGTGGGCACCAGGGACCTTTATTTTAGCATTACTGTGTACCCCTCCGGTGGCACTGATGAGAGTGCCAGAATCACAGCTACAGAAAGAAGTGTCCGCTGGAAACCACTCACACTTCAAGTCCCAAGTTCCAGTCTGGTTCCACATCCCATTACTTGGGCTGTAACTTGGCGCCTACTTTAATCTCTCTGAGCCTCCTTGGTTTCCTTATCTGGAAAGTGGCTTTAATAATATTATGCTAATGATTATAAGAATAATATTTGCCTTATATATTCCATAATGTTGGTGTCAATAGTCAAAGAAATAATAATGATAGCCATGAAATATATAAGCATGAAAAATGAAGTAGTATTTTATTCAGAGAGAGCAAAAATTAAATTCATAGGCAATCCACATTCTTGAAAACATTTACCTTTTGAGCAGCTGAAGAAGGTTTTTCCACTTTGTTTTTTCCCTTTGGTGTTAAAGGAGGGGATCGCTCCTTTATCTCTGGAGGCAGTTCTTGATATAATGCTGGAATTGAACAAGGAGTGCATGTAATCAAACTGAGGAGTACTGAGCCAGGGGGGGAAAATAAACAGTGATGGAGAGGGGGCAGATATGAAACTAAAGATCTTGATATTCACTTCCTTCATGTAACAATAAGCTACCTGGTACTTAGTGTTAAGGAGATCTATAGCTATGCACATTAGTTATTAAAAGAACATAATTTATGGTTGGAAAGTTTTCATCAGCAGGATTTCAGAAACAGAAAACAGGTCCTTTTCACTTATTATGTGGTCATGCAGAGACTTGCTTATTTTATCTCAATTCACATTCACCAGGAACCCGCCATACGCAAGGCTGTCTGCTAGGTACTGCTGGAACTGACAGAAGATGATCAAAAGCCAGTCTTTGCTCTCAAGGAGCTTACAGTCTGGTCAGAGATAGTATGTTCACAAGTAAGTGTAACATACAGTACAATGTGACATTATTCCAAAGAGAGATAATAAAGACAGATTCTGATACGGATAGCAAAGGTTCAGTGCAAGAAGTGGTGGTGAGTGTGTCAGACTCTGAAGAACAGGTAGGATTTTGCCAGGCAGAAGTGTGGACAACGAATAATTTGGGAAGATGGTACAAAAGAAATGAGCACAGGGCTAGGGCTATACATAACCTTGAATTTGTTCACAGGGTTGAATTTGAGATTATATAATTGAGATACATAATTTGAGAATATATAATTATATAATTGAGATTATATAATAATAAAATATACAAATAATTTATATAATCTTTTAATCTACAGTATGGACTCTAAAAAGTTATATGGGAATTTTCAAGGACTAAAAAGAAAATGTGTTTCAGTGAAATGACAACCCTGGGCGACTCTCAATTGAGAGACGTTGGTAAAATACACCAGATTGAAATTCTACAACTGTAAGATATATTAATTGGCTTTGTGTATACGTTGATTTTATTAATGGTTTCCTTTATCTCTTATTGGAAAGGGTGTTAGATGTAATTAAGTGAATCTGTTCATGTTTTTCTTTCTGGTGGCTTAAGATACAAAAGGAGTAAGTTCTTTATAATGATGGGGGGGGGACTTCCATTGTGTTGGTCTCTTAGAGAACATGGCTTTTAACTGAACAGCTGGTAGAGATTCTTTTCACATCTATACACTCCTTTAGAGCATTTGCTTGGCATATTTGGCTTCAGATAAAGATAAAGGACAATTTCTCCTAATATTTTTAGAGTGGAATACGCTGCTGATGGTCTTTTTTCCCCCCTAATGTTCTGAGCAGGTGAGTTTTTGTTAAATTCAGGTTATAAAATAGGATAAAAGGGAAAAGAAGATAACCCCTGATGAAGTGAGAATTTCAAACATTATATTCTCAGGTTTTCTGAGAATTATTTGTTCTGGTCTTTAAAAGCCTTTTTCAAGAAGCAGTGACTGATGCCAAAAGAAAGTATTAATTCTTCTGGGATACAATATGGAATTCTGGCAGTTGGAGGATGATCACTACTTGAAACATGGAATTAATTTCTGCATGCAGCCATCAAGCAGCAGTTTGGTATGCTTTAGAAGTTGCACTTTGGGGGCGCCTGGGTGGCTCAGTGGGTTAAAGCCTCTGCTTTCGGCTCAGGTCATGATCCCAGAGTCCTGGGATCGAGCCCCACATCGGGCTCTCTGCTCC
The DNA here is from genome assembly GCA_004024625.1 of Mellivora capensis. Classification (NCBI taxonomy): domain Eukaryota; kingdom Metazoa; phylum Chordata; class Mammalia; order Carnivora; family Mustelidae; genus Mellivora; species Mellivora capensis. The sequence continues at coordinate 11,812 of PISX010035468.1, forward strand.
ACGGAGAGCCTGCTTCCTCCTCTCTCTCCCCGACTTGTAATCTCTATCTGTGGAATAAATAAATAAAATCTTAAAAAAAAAAAAAAAGCTCTGCAGTCTCAATATTTCCCCTTTCATGGTGGAGTGGGGGGTGTTCCAGAGGTATTTACACCTGGAGAAAATGAACAAGAGTAAAATTCTGAGTATTGGGATGCATGGATGGACGATGGGCAGATGAGAGATATGCTCTCCTATTAAAAAAAATAAAAAAAAGAAGTTGCACTTTGGTTATTATGGAAAAAAGCTAACTTTAGTGGATTTTTAACTCACTGTTGATGAAGTATCTACAGCCTCTCAAGATTCATAAGCTTAAGAGGTTATTTCTGCAAATTAACTAGATTCTAAAGTTAAAAATCTGATACCATCCTCTCTAGAAATACACACATCACCTTTATCCTGTCTAGTGAAAAAAAGAGTTTAAATGTTTCCACTTGTGTCTGGAAGAAACAACGGGCTGTAATATCCAGTTAAAATTACAGACATACTCTGGAGCCACTATGATTGCACAGGCAGCTCTCCTGATTTGGAAATGGAAGCTACTCCTTCTGCACTAGAGCTGCTGATCCAGTGAGAAAGCCATCACTGTGAATGGGAGGGAAGAAACTGGGATATGTGAGCAACCTGGAAGTGGCAAGTACTGAGCTTATGAAAAATGACTGGGAATTAACTTGTCCTAAAATTTCTTCCTTCCACACTGCCTTAATTTTTCTCCATTACATATCCTCTTTGAACATTAAAAGTAGCTTAGGAGCTATCAATCATTTAGTACTCAAAGAAGAATTATAACAGTGGCATGGAGGAAATGAAGAATTTTGTTATGAGGGAGAGAAGGGGGTAATTTTTTTTTAAATTTTTATTTTTTATAAACAAATTTTTATCCCCAGGGGTACATGTCTGTGAATCGCCAGGTTTACACACTTCACAGCACTAACCATAGCACATACCCTCCCCAATGTCCATTACCCCACCCACCTTTCCCGACCCCCTCCCCCCAGCAACCCTCAGTTTGTTTTGTGAGATTAAGAGTCACTTA
>PISX010035469.1:0-12878 GCA_004024625.1 Mellivora capensis
ATTTTAACAATCTCACAGTGTAATCTTGGGGTTGTCTGCCTTTTGAGCTCTCTTTTAATTTCCCTAGAGTGTAAATAACTGGCAAGTAGAAGCCAACATCTGAGACCAGGTTATGACTGGAGTGGGAACACTGAAGATTTATGTCTCACATGAAAACCATCAGTAAAAAATTACCTAACGCCCAATTTTCTGGCTAACTTGGTGATTCTGAATGACTTATGTAGTTTGCATCCCCATGTCCTCATCTGTAAAGAGCAATTGGCTCACTTCATAGAAAAATCTTGAGACTCTTACAGCAATATAAGTGGTACAATGAGCAAAGAAGATAAGGAAAGGGATCCAGGGGGCCACCAGAGGAAAGGACTGGCCACCTGTTACTCATATAGAATCTGACAGGCTAGGAAACAAGAACCTAGCTACAAAATAAGAGTTAGGAAAGGAAAAAAAAAAAAGGACAGTCAATTGAAGTTTCATGGTTCTTGGACTCTCAGCAGCACTTAATAAATTAACCATATCCCTTACTCTTGCAATACTCCCTTTCCTCCTATCATGCCAATACAACCTGGATTATTCTAACCTCTCAGACTACTCCCTTCTCTATGTGATATTTTTCCTTAGTGGTCCCTTATCTTCTTCACTTTTCTTTCTGCTCTGCCTTTCTGTCTTGCAAACTCACCATTCATTATGGTACTTTTGTATGATTTTTTAAAACTGACACTGTATTAGGTCATTTATTTATTTATTTATTTTAGTTTATTAGCATTCCCATTTTGACTGAGTTCCTTCATAGGAATAACATCATGCCATTTAAATGAAGGGATAAATGACAATATTGATTCATGTGAATCCATTTAAATCAAGAACAACAGTATAGAGAATGAAAGGGGAAACCAAAAAATGGAAGAACTATTATTCAGGAAATGTTAAAATTACTATAATCAATTGAATTAAAGGAGACATTCATTAGAAAATAGGAAAAGGCCTGAATAGGTCCTTCAAAGAAAGAAAATTCTAATGGTCAATAAATAAGAAAAGTTACTGCACCTCAATAATAATAAGGTAAATTCAAATTAGAGTGATTTTGAACAATCACTACCCATTCACCAGATTAGTAAAAATTAAAACATTTAATATACCAAATGTTGTTAGGATGTGGTGCAATGAGAACTCACATACCTTGCAGATGGGAGTGTTAGATGTTTAGCCACTTTGAAAAGTAATTTGACTTTCAAAGTTGAAGATTTTCATTCCTGATGCCCCATCAATTCCACTTATAAGTATACTTCTAAGTATAAAGGGCAACTGTTAGAACTGTGCATAAGAAGTGATGTGCAAGAGTACTCATGGCAGCATTATGTGTGATAGCCCTAAAGATTCACAAATTATGTGTAAAAGCCCTAAACAATCCCCTCATTGTGTGGGAGATATTCTTTTGTTCATTTCAAATGAGTTTATTGAGGCGGGGGGCACACTATGTATTCTGCCATGTATTATAGTCCTTTGAAATGAATAACTGTTCTCCACAAACTGTTGCTTTAATCATCTATCTGGAATAGCCTTTCTATCAATAGTTTAACCTATTTGACCCTAATTCAGCATAGTCCATTTTCATAGCCTATCTTCAATTTAGTAGGGTTTACAACTGGTAAATGCATTTCATCAATGTTAAAGTTCTGTCCCTGAAAGGTAACATCTTAAAATTTCAGGGCTGTGAATATAGAGAAATGAAAAGAATCAGATGTCTCAGAAATTTCTATGTGGATTTATATTAATGATCCTGCAAATTGATAAAGAATATAAAGGCCAATTCAAATATCCTTTTTTCAATTTGAATCTAAAAGATGACAAAGCTAAAGAACATGATCCTTCCTGCCTCACAGACACACAGAGAAATATACTAGATTTTTTAAAAAATTAAGCCTCTTGTTGCTCTGCAAACTTTTCCATAAATATTTTTTACAAAGCCAGTTTAATGAACTATTGTTTAGTTTAGCTTTTTCTTTAATATTTCATAACAATAAAAGCTGTTTATGTTATCATGCAGGACTCACTCCTACTTTCAAAATTTCAAAAATTTAAATTCTTGTATGTAATTATACCTTAGAAAAAGAAATTCCTAAGAATTTGACTGATTTTTCAACCACACAGATCCTTTCCTGTACTGTCCTTTTAACATTAAGAGCTGTGCAGATTTTCATATGGTCGTCTTTTTTATAAACTTTTTACTTAAGCCTTTTACCAAATCATGCCTTAAAAAACAGAACTGCCAGTGACTGAACTGATGTTCTCAACCACGCACACCTAATAAATGCACCTGAGGAAGTAAGGCTGGTGAAACAAATATTCTTTGCCTTAAAGACATCCATAAGATGTAGTGCACCACAGCAAACTTAAGGAGAAGGAATTACAAAGACACTAAAAAGATTCTCTCCTTCCTAAATGTTCTGCATCTAATGTTTCCACAGTTTCAAAAGTAAAGAGTAATCTTTCAAAAGAATATCTTTACCCTAAATCTGAACTACCACATTTCTTTATAAAATATGAGTATCTAGATGTTATTAAGTGTGTAGTAGGAGGTTGCCTGACATAGGGGTGTGAACACAGGGCTTAAAAGAAAGACCTCTATACTTTACAATAGACATTGCACAACTTGGGGCAGTTTACTTAACCTCTGTGAGACTGCCTCAGCTTTCCGCTCTGCAAAATGTGGACAGTAACCCTTACTGTCAGGATTCAGATAAGAATTAAATAAGGTAATCAATGGAGGGGCACCTGGGTGGCTCATTTGGTTAAGCAGCCAACTCCTGATTTAGGCTCAGATCATGATCTCAGGGTCCTGGGATTAAGCCCCATGTCAGGCTCTGCACTAAGCAGGGAGTCTGCTCTGGCTCCCTCTAACCCTCCCTGGCTCTGTAATAGCCATTGCAACCATAGTATAGAACAAAAGATTCCTGCCACTCAAATGGGTGGATGTGATTAGTCATGGGAGGTGGAAAGTAGTGGCTAGAAAAGATCATACTCCATTTTATTATTCATAAACACATTAGGAAAGGGAACTATGCCCATATTTCATAAATCTGTAAATAATGTGACATCTCTGAAGGAAAACAACAGATTTGCCATGTATTGACTCTAAATAGTCTTATTTCTTGAAGCCATCCCCTCTTGTTTGTCCTGATGGGTCATTGTTTAACCAAATGTGTCTCCCTCTGTACAAATCATCACCAGAGTTGAGCCGAATGATTTTCCCTGTTATATATACTGGTTGAATAACTGAATAGAAGCCTGGCCAAAAACTTGCTTTACAGTGCCCAGAGACTTCTGTTAACTAAGTTGGATGTTGTGTTTTCTACCTTTACAAATTTACCTGGATATAGGTCCTTCCCTGACTGACTTACTTCACTTGGCATAATGTACTCTAGTTCCAACCACATCATTACAAATAGTGTGAAATTTAAGAAACAAAACAGATGACCATAGGGGAAGTGGGGTATAGGGAAGAGAAGGAGGCAAACCATAGGAGACTGTTAACTATAGAGAACAAGCAGGATTGCTAGAGGTCAGCGGGGGTTAAATGGATGGTGGGTATTAAAAAAAGTACTTGTTGCGATGAGCACTGAGTATAATATTGAAGTGATGAATCACTAAATTCTACTCCTGAATAAACGAGCAAACAAACACATACATAAATAATGTTATCTGGCTAACTGAAGAACATCCCCTCAGATAACTGTGCTCTGTAAATCAAGTAAGAATATGAGTGATAGCTAAAGCTGAAATATTTCTACTTGATATTATACAGTATTCCGGTCTAGTGGTTTCAGTTTAACTTTTTACTGATGAAATGAAGTCACTAATTCCCCAAATACTCACTTCACTTGGTATCTTGTGGGCAGAGAATATATGTAGGAATTATAGAGGTGGCACTGTAGAAAGGCTGAAAATCTGCTGTACTTCCAGGGCCTGAAATCCAGAAGCAGGCTACATGTAGTACATTTATCTAGGAGCATCAACCTTTGGATTGCTGGCATCCTGACATCTACCAAGAAAGGCCAACTCTTCCCTGAAATTTGGGGGAGACCTGCAGGTGGGAGTGTATAGGAAAGGCAACTATCATGGTGGCACAGAAAATATGTAGGGAGATTTTCAAGAATTTCTTTATAGTTCAGAAAAGAAAATTCTTTGGGACAGGGAGGAATTAGCCTTTATAAGAAGCTGTCTGGCTTCTGTTATTTCTATAAATTACACTAATGACCAAATTTGCAGTGAGATAGGTTTGTTGTTTGATGAATAGGACGAATACTGTGTCAATGGTAATGACACTATCATCATAATAATATTGGTCTGTACCAATACATAGCCACGGTCAAATTCCAGGAAAAATGTACCTACATCTTGTACAAGTGGAGAGGGAGAGGGAAAGTAGGGAACATTTCATAGAGGAGGTGACAAACGACATGATGAACAGAAGCAAAGCCATGGTGCTTTTGACCAGTTCTCTATCTTGTTATTGTTTTTTATGTCTCCATCCAGGCCTGCATAAAGCCCTCATTTTCCTTTTCACAAACTATTCCATCCCTTCAACTTCCTCTCTAACCTTAAGGCAGCAATTACTAGCAGCAGGATCATCCAGAGACTAAATTATTGCTACCTCTTTGACATACTTCCTACTTCAAGCACTATTTCCTCAACTGGTATTTCTGCTAGGTGGACTTTGGTAAATGGCACTTTGATAAATAGTAAGCCCATTTCCTTCTCCCTTTCTTCTCCCTGCATATCCCTAAAATTCTTTCTCTAATATACTTCTTACATCAAGCTCTTTAAAATCACATGGAAATATTGTTTACAAATGTGTCATTCTTATCAGACTACAAACACTCAAAAGTATAAAATTGACCACTGCAGATGGTGTTACAGGATTTTTATTCCCTTAGTGCCCAAGGTTCTTGGTCACACCTCTTCAGAGAATGAAAAGGTAGACCAGACGAAGAGGGGTGGGCAGCAAGGCAAAGTTTATTGAGTAACAGTATAAATCTCCCAGAGAGGGAGGGGACCCAAGAGTATTACTCTTTGGCCTTCAAATCTAAATGTGTTTATAAGCTCTTTTCCAGAACTATCTTGAGCATCCTGAGTATGGGCCCTGTATATTGGCTGTCTAGGTGTACCAATCACAGTTTGATTGTGCACCCATGTACCTACTGGGTTATTGTTCACTTGTTGATGGTCTTTTGGACTGACATCTGGAAACTAAGTACCTCAACTTGTGATAGTGACCAGTATTTTATGGTTAATTGTTTTATTTCAGGATGTTTGGCAAAAGCCACATCTGCAGAGGCTGCTAGATAGGATGCTACTGTGGTCTCGTCTACGTGGTCTTGTCTACGCTATAAAACAAGATGCTAAAGCAGTTTTGTCTTAGCTGTCCCCACCTCCTGTTTCTTGTTGGGGACTCTGGCCCTGACTACCTAATTGTCCAACCAACAATGGTACTGGTACCTGCATTTTGAAGGAAATCAACTGAAATTTCAATTGGAAAGGCTGTTGCCTCCTTGCCTCTATTCAGCCCTTTTAGAAATCTTTCCTCTTTAGCCATCACTGACATTCTTCCAAAAATTCTCAGAATCTTTCAACTATATTCTGAATGATGTTCTGTCTTTACAAATATCCAGATTCTTAAGATCCCATCCTTCCAACTCCCAGCAATTTTATGGAATTTCCTTGGGTTTTTATTCTTCTCATTTGTACCAGCCCTTGTCTGATTCTATACACATTCACAATTATTTCCTCCTAAGGCTGAATCTAAATTCAAATGATGGAAATTCAAGTAGAAGCACTTTCTATTACTAGATTTGACACATTAGGCAAGATGGTTTGCTTCCCCAAGTCTCAGTCCCCTTTTTGATAAAATTTGGGTATTAATAACCATGAGACTCACAGAACTATCACTGGGAACAACTGAAAGAGACTGAGAGTGCTAGGGATCCTATGAGGTGCTGTAAACATGTAAGCTATTATTGTATAGAGAGGCTGAATATATCAACAGACATATATACCCAAACCACAAAGGACAATAGAACTTTGACATACAGCCTCTGCAGCAACCAGCTCAGCAAGCCAAACAATAACCTCTGTAGCAACTGGCTCCAAATGGTCAAAATATATACAATAATTGCTAGCTTCCTGAATTTTTGCAACCCCTCTCCACTTCCAACTCAGAACCAACTAGAGAAAACCAAATATGATCATCAAACAATCACATAGGACTCTTCCCTTCTGGTAAGCTCACTTCCTACTTTCCTCACCAACAACTTCCAATAAGAGTCTTCCTAAAGCCTTCTTCACCTCCCCGTGCAGAAAGCTTTGCAACTTTCTCACCTGCCTGCAACTCTACCAAATGCAAGTAATACTGACTGACTCCTTGAAAATCTACATACACTGCTTCTGTTTATTCTCATTTGTGTGGTCTTTATATATTTTCCTAGTACCTTGATGTATATTTAAATTTACTCCCATTGAACTTGAGAGTACTATTTTTTTTTAATTCAGAGAAATCTATTCATTCATTGGCTTAATGTTTATATTTATTAAGCATCTCCTATAAAATACTGTGATGGCTCTCCCAAGATTCCAAAAAAGACTAATTTATGTAGAGCCATGGAACACATTGGCCTTGTAAGATGTGATACGGAATACAAAAAAGTAAGTAAAAATAAAGTCAAAAATTCAAGACAAGCTAAAAACAATATTGTATAGATGTAAAATCAGTGATATATAATAAATGCACCAATTCCAAAAAGCAGATGTCACCTATGCTTATCTAGGATGTAGGAAGGCTTCAGCAGGAAGTTAGATGTGAACTCAAATTTGCAGGAGAGTTACAAATTTAGGGTGGTGTCAGGAAGTGAAGATAATCCAGATACAGAAACATCTATTAGTAATTTCCAGGGTGTGAATGTGCAAAACCCAATAGGAAAACTGGTCATAATTACAAGAGCAACCATTGGGAGCAAAATGAGATACAAGGAAATGGTGGCAACTAGGACTATAAAATCGTTCACAGAAATGTGACCTTTATCCTGAGAAGCTTCTCAGAGTTTGTGATCAGGGGTATAAATACATGTATATATATTTTCAAATTTAGAAAGTTTTCCCTCTATATTTATGTTAAACTCTCAGTATATGTTGGGAAATACCCCTCCCTCATTTGGGTTCCACTTATAATCATTTATAGAAGTATCATTTTTGATGTAACTAATTTAAAAATATTTTATATTATCAAAGAATTTCCAAATACTGAAACCATGGTCTCAACTCCACTTTCTTGGGAAAATGCCTTTTAATACTTGCATAATTAGAAAACATGCAAAAAGACTTTGGAGAGCATAAAGACATTATGCATATTCATTTTATTATTAAGTCCTCACTGGGCTCTATTTGAAAGCCCATACTCAGCAAAACTTCTGTTGAGAATTTTGCCATGCTGAAGATTACAAATTAATATGTTGTGAAGTTTTCTAGTGGATAAACAACAAACAACAACTCTAAACAAACAAAATACACGCAAAAGCTTACAAACAACCTGAAAAAAAGTTCTGGTTTATAGTATTTGTTTTTTTCTGAAGTAGAAATGCTACTCTTTACAATAATTTTTAAGACAAATTTTCACTTGCTGGTAGGTATATTATGATGAAAATAGTTCTGAGGAAGCAATCTAAATATTAGAGACAAGGAGGAAAACAGCAACTTTTGGGGGTTCCCACTATCCCAGCAATCTCTGAGCACAGGGGTAAGTCTCTCCTTGGCCACAAACTCCTTCCCTCATACCTGTTCTCCACCATCACAGCCAATTATATCTCCCAGCTCTGCTCTTTTAGATGTCAAAATCTTTATTTTGATGCATTTTATCTTTTACGACTTCTAAAATTGATTTTAAAGCTAATCTTATTATTTGTTCAAAGTTTTATTTCAGTAGACTATCAACTGCATCTATCAGACTCTTTGCCAGATAATTAGTTTGAGGAATATAGATAAATCACAATATATTATTGTTGGGTGGAAACTGTTTTATTTCCTTTCTCATGCCCTTTCCCATCTTTCTGGGGGCCAAGCACATACTGGAGATCCTGAACTTGTTTCATACTGTAACACAGCATTTGGAGAATGATTCTTCCTCATCTGAGAAATGTCAAGAAGGAAATCTTTGGTGTTGAACCAAACCACTGACAAGATTGGTGAAGCTAATATCTAGAAAATCAGTGTTCATCAGTCCTTGGTACCATGGAAATGGGGAAGAAGTCCCTAAAAGGGAAATTTTGTTTAATTGGCCAAAGGAAGTTCAACTATAAGGTATCCTGAAAGTCTTAAAAAAAAAAAAAGTCATCCTGAGAGTCTAAAATGTTGGTCTCAGGTCCACTTAGGAGCTGACACAAATGATATAAACTTGAAAAGCCACTGTGGACACACCATGCAACATGCAGCCCACAAACACCTTATGGCTTAATATACAGGAGTCAAACTTGGTTCAAATATTAAGTCTCTTTATCCATTCTTCTGCAGTCTCCATGTACTCAACAGGCCAAAAATAAGATTTTTTATACTGTATTGTACCATTTTCTTTTGAATGCTTGTGTATGAGTTATTGGAGGAAAAGCTCCGGAGTTCCACAGTATATCTTTTCTAATAGTTATTAAATATAAATATGTTGAATATCTTTTCTCTATGGGGAGAAATAAAGTTTGGTAATAGAGAAATACATTCAGGAAAAAGTGTATTGCATGGTTGGAGAAATGACCTGGCCATGTGTCATAGATATGATAAAATAGTTTACATTAAAAACTAATACTTGCAAAATTAACATATTTTAATGAAATGATAGCAAATGCATAGATAACACAGGAAAGTTTTCTGAAGAGATTTTAAAAGAAATCTAATTTAAAAATTAGATTTAAAATAAAATAAAAATTTAAAATCTAAAATCTAAAATAAAAATTTAAAAAAGAAATTTTAAACAAAATTTAAACAGAGTAATGTAAGAAGAGGTTTAGAAGGCGGAAAAATTGAACTATATATTCCCTTAGATGACCTATAATGAAAAGAGAATAGAAGGCATTACTAATGAGAGGCGAGAGGTCAGCAGAATAGAATGTCAATCAGGGCTTAGCCAAAGAAGAGTTGCAAAGAAAACTTAGCAAATAATAGGAGGTAAATGATTCCAAAAAGATAAAGCTTTAGTAGTAAGACACCTGAGGAGAAAAAGATAAAAGAAATAGAAAAAAAAAAAAGCAGGGATAGTGACAGAAAATCATATGTATAGAAGAGGAAGTCCAGAGGAACTCTGAAAACCCGAGGGGATTTTACATGCAGATGAACAAGAACTCAGCAGCCCAGTAAACTGGCCCTTTTACTAACAATCCCCCTCATGTCCTAGGTGTTTATCATATAATGAGGATAAAAACCAGAAAAACATACACTTAGCGTCAATGTGCTAATGTGGAGACCAGAGGAAAGTCATATTTTTTCTATGCAAAAGTGCTAAATATATGGAACCACAGAATCCCAGGGTTGAAAGCATCTGCAGGGTCTAAGTCGCACAAAAGCCATCCATACAAATCATCTTCCAAAAGCTCATCACTTTCTAAGGCAGTCATTTCTGGTCAGGACAGTCTGTCAATTATATCTTCTTTGTACTGAGCCAGAAACTAGCTCTGTGTGTCTATGTTTCGTTGAGTCTAACTCTAGGACCCCATGAAAATACTAGAGTCTTCCACATCGGATCCGGTGACTGTCTCTATCATGGGACATACTTCAGGCTAACATACAGACAAATCTCCAAATAGTGCCCATTACACATGGTTTTAACGTTTCGCCACCAGCATGAGTGCTCTTCTTTGAGCACGCTCCACTTAATGTGAAATTCTTAGCACCCTCTATTTAGCCTTCCGAGAACTATTATTTTATGAATGTGGTGTAAATCAACTGAGTTTTGTAATGAGCCTATCATACTGTTGATACTTACTGCACTGATGGAAGTTAAACACATGCTGGTATTAAGCCATACTTACTTGCTCCTGATCATATGTAAGTAATTTTTTTAAATTTCTGTTTGGGGACCTTAGATTTATATAAGATGATGTATTTTTATATCGGTCTGTTGTTCTGCTTGTCAGTATTTTTTTGGCTCCTCATTCAGTAACTAGATTATATATCTTGCTCAGTAATGTGTTCGTCATATCATTTAATAACTGGGTATAGACTTACTTATACGAAAGTGGATCAAAACAGGGAAGAAGACAGAGCAGCCATGATAGATGTTACTCTGGGATCCAAACATGCCTAGATGTGTGATAAACAAACACGTCTTTAGTTTTCCCTCAATAATAGCCTGAGAAATTGGCAAATATTTTGTTATTATATCTCTCACATCTACAATATTAGTAAGGTTCTCCAAAAGTTAAATGAAGTGACAGAATATGCTCTTACTGCAATGATGCAGGATCCTAGTGATTATGGCTTTTGTCTTTTTTCCCCTCATACCTTAGTTTATTTTATAACAATTTTTTAAAGAATGATAAAAGTTATACGTACAAACTACAAAAATAGTCACGCATCTATGAAACAAAAGTCTTCCATTCTGTCCAATGTCCATACACAACCCTCTAGAAGTAATACTTTTTGTTTAACTCAGACATTTTTATTTCCTTTTATTTAAACTGGAAAAAAAACTCCTCACAGGAAGATAATATTATTCTGACATAAGAGAGGAGCTAAGAAAGCACAAAGCGCAATTCACAAAGATGAAGCTCAAAACACTTTTGAGAATAAAAATCACTCATAGGACTCTCTAACTTTAGAAATGGCAAAAATAGGAGGGGCCCATTCCACAAGACAGAAGGAAGTGCATTTGAACAAAACCCCGATCCACTATCAATTTAGTATTTAGCTCTGATCAGTAAGACACATTGCAGGTACACTAGGAAACTTACCTGCTTATATTGATAATGAAGTTTAAATGATTTTAATACCTCCAACCTAGTTAGGATCTGTATGCCCAAACTAGAGTCTAAACAGAATTAAAAACTTTTAAGGGGACCTGGGTGGCTGAGTGGGTTAAAGCCTCCACCTTTGGCTCGGGTCCTGATCCCAGGATCCTGGGATCAAGCCCCACATCGGGCTCTCTGATCAGCAGGGAGCTTGCTTCCTTTCCTCTCTCTCTCTGCCTACTTGTGATCTCTGTCTGTCAAATAAACAAATAAAATCTTTAAAAAAATAAAATAAAAAAAAACCTTTAAAGTCTTGACAACATTTTTTTGGCCTCTGAAGATGATCAAAAGTGTTAGTTACCTCCACAAGTTTAATTTTACCTTCACTATGCAAATTTTACTTTTTTCACACATGCTAGACCAGAAGAAGAAAGTAGAGAATGGAAAAAAGGAAAAATTAAAAAAGGAAGCAAACAACAGGAACAAAGAAAGAGTATACAATGAAGAAAACAGAACAGATTTGATAAATGAATTCAATTCAGTAAATTCATCAGAACAGTGTGAATATATGTTAAAATGATCAAATTCATAAATAATATAAATTTTTCCAGTTTATTGCACTTGACAAAATGATTTTAGATGGTAACAAACCAACAGATTCTCACTTCCACATTCATAAGTGATTCTGCCCACATATCAATAAGCTACTTTAATTGTTAAACAGCAACAAAGCTTTCAGTGAAAAATCATCCATTTCAACTAGGATCAACCAGGAAACTGAAGGGTTTTTTGGTTTGTTTGTTCTTGCCTTTTCTTAAGCAAACAAGCTCAAACAGATTAATGGCAAAGTGTTTTTAAAAAATTTACATTTCTCTTACAAACTGTCATTCAGAGAACAATAATTTCGAAGTCTATTAAATCTTGGCATATAAACAGAGAAACTCGATGGATAGGTTGTAGTTGGAATATTGTAGAATTTTTTGTTTTGCCAATAGCAATTTAAGTTTTTGTAGAACACACTGTTAAAAATAATTATAGGAAGAAATATATAATAAGATGATGCAACATGAATGCATTACATATAGAAACTTCATGACCTCATACACGCAGAAACATGCACGAAGAGGAGGAAAGGACGCTCTTATAATTTGGCATATTTTCAAACATTTTATATTCATATTAAAATGCATAGACAGAGGGTTAGTTATACCTTATTTCTAGGAGTATAGATATAAATAGAAACAATGTTTTTTTATCATTCATTATATGTCTACTATTTATTAACACATCCACCTAACTATCCAATGCATTCATTTGTTCAGTTACTTGCCTTTTTTACTTTAAATGTCCCAATTTATTTTAATGAATACATGCAATTACATTGTAATTTATACCAAGTGTAAGTATCTTCTACTTACCTTTCCATATTTATATGCTACCCTTCCCACCTTTTTATATCCTGGGATGCTGGCGTGCATAGACCACATCCACAGGCTGGTTTTTTTTTTTTTTAAGATTTTATTTATTTATTTGACAGACAGAGATCACAAGTAGGCAGAGAGGCAGGCAGAGAGAGAGGGGAAGGGAAGCAGGCTCCCTGCCAAGCAGAGAGCCCAATGTGGGGCTCGATTCCAGGACCCTGGGACCATGACCTGAGCCGAAGGCAGAGGCTTTAACCCACTGAGCCACCCAGGCGCCCCCCACAGGCTGTTTCTTGTCAGATTTCTGGTAGATATATTCATCGATGGCTTTTAGATTGTTTGCAATATTTACTATTTCAGAAAAATTTCAGGGAACATCCTTGTACATGTATCTGTGCACAACTTAGGGGACACTTTCTGTAGGAAAATTCTCTAGAAGGGGAATTAATGAGTACCTGTCCTTTTTTTTTTTTTTTTT